>PVLD010002460.1:0-165639 GCA_004027595.1 Dinomys branickii | reverse complement strand
TGAACACTTCTTCATATATTTATTTGCCATTTGTATTTCTTCATCTGAGAAATGTGTATTCATCTCAGATGCCCATTTTTGAATTGGGTCTTTGAATTCTGGGGCCCTGATATTTTAAAATTCTTTATATGTTCTAGATAGAAGTCCTTTGTCTGAGGGAGAGTTGCTATAGTTTTTTCCCATTTTGTGGGATTTCTTTTCACACTGTTGATGCTTTCTTTTGATGAACAAATCTTTTTAATAATATGAGATCTCAGTTGTGATTCTTTGAAGTATTTCCTATGCAGTTTGGTTTCTGTTCATGAACTCTTTGCCCACCCCTATGACTTCAAAATTTCTACCTACTGTATCTTCCAGTAGATTCAGTAGTTCTGTTTTAATAATTAGATCTTGATCCATTTGACTTTAGTTTAGTGATGGTGATAGACATGGGTCCCATTTTAGCCTTCAGCATGTGGAAAGCCAATTTTTCCAGCACCATTTATTACAGATGTCTTTCTTCCAGTGAATATGTTTGGTACCTTTGCAAAGATAAGGCAGCTGGGGGTGTTTACACTTGTGTTTTCATCTTCTAATCTGTTCCATTGGTCCTCAGGTCCCCTTTCTTCCCAGTACCATGCTTATTTTATCACAGTAGCTTCATAGTATAATTTCAAGTCAGGGATTGTGATGCTTCCTGCTTTGCCTTTGTTGCCCGGAATTGCCTTTTCTATTCTAGGTCTCTTCTTGTTCAAGGTGAATTTTAGGAATGTTTTCTTTAGATCTATGAGGCATGCTAATGGTATTTTGATTGTGATTGCATTAAATCTGTATAAAAATTTTGGGAGTATAGCTAAATTCACACTGTTGGTTCTTATCCAGGAGCAAGGAATATCTTTCCATTTTCTGAAATCCTCTTTCATCTCTTTTTTTCAAGGTGCTGTAATATTCAATGTATAGGTCTTTTACTTCATTCGTTAGATTAATTACTAAGTGTTTCATTTTTTGGATTCTATTGTGCAGGCTGTAGTTTCCCTAATTTCTCTCTTGGTGAGTTTTTTGTTTGTCTGCAGGAATGCAATTCATTTCTGAGTGTTGACTTTGTATCCTACTTTACTACTGAATTTGGTTACTAAATATAGAAGTCTTCTGGTGGAGTTTTAGAGGTCTTATATGTAGAGTATAAAGTCATGTGCAAATAATGATAATTTCACTTCTTGCTTTCCTATTCTTACTCATTTTATTTCTCTTTTTTGTCTAATTGTTCTGGGTAATGTTTCCAGAACTATATCGAAATAGAGTGGTGACAGTGGACATCCTTGTCTTATTCCTGATTTTAGAGTGAAAGCTTTCAGTTTTTGTCCATTTAATGTGATGTTGGATGTTTGTTTGTCATAGATGGCTTTTATCAGATTGAGGTAAAGACCATCTATTCTGATATTTTGTAGGGTTTTTATTGTGAATAAATGTTGGACTTTATCAAAAGCTTTTTGATAAAGTCCATCTATTGAGATGATCATATGATTTTTATCTTTAGCTATGTTGATATGGTGTATTACATTTACTGATTTGTATATATTGAATCATCCCTGCACTCCTGGGATGAATCCCATTTGGTCGTGGTGTATAATCTTATTGATGATTTGCTGCATTCTGTTTGCTAGTATCTTACTGAGGATTTTTGCATCTTTATTTGCCAGGGAGACTGGCATGTAGTTCTCTGTTTTGGATGGGTCTTTCTCTGGCTTTGGTAACAGGGTAATACTTGCCCCTAGGAATGCGTTAGGACAAATTGCTTCCCTTTAAATTCCATTAAAGAGTTTGAGGAGTATTAGCATTAAATCTTCCCTAAATTTTTTTTAGCATTCAGCTGTCAATCCATCAGGACCTGGCTTTTTTTTTTATTAAGTTTTTAATTATGTTTTCAATTTCATTGACATATTGTGTTATTCAGGATTTTCATGTCTTCTTAATTCAGCTTTGGTAGTTCATATGTTTCTAGGAATCTGTCTATTTCTTCTGTGTTTTCCTTCCTATGCAAGTAAAGATTTTTGAAGTAGATATTGACAATCTGAATTTCCCCAGGATCTGTAGTGATTTCAGCTCCCTATTGCATGAATTTGAGTTCTTTTTTTACTTTTTTGATATGGTTATCTATGTGTATATCAATTTTATTTATTCTTTCAAAGACCCAACTCTTCCGTTCATTAATTCTTTGTATTGTTTTCTTAGTCTCTGTTGCATTAATTTCTTCTCTGATCTTTATAATATCCTTTCCTCTTTGGGCTTTGGGCTTGACTCGTTCTTCTTTTCCTAGAAGCTTGAGGTGCAGCATTAGATTGTTTATTTGTGCTGGTTATGTTTTCCTGATGTGAGATTTCACCACTATAAATTTCCCTCTGAGGAGTGCTTTCCTTGTATCCCACATGTCCTGGTAAGTTGTATTTGCACTTTTGTTTGATTGCAAATATTGGTTAATTTGTTCTTTGATTTCATCTGTCATCCATTGGTTGTGCAGGAGGGTGTTATTTAGTTTCCACGTGTTTATGGAGTTTTTGCAGTTTCTTTTGTCAATAATTTCCAATTTCATTGCACTATGATCAGACAGTATGCATGGGAGAATTTCAGTTCCTTTGCATTTACTTAAGCATGTTCTGTGGGTTAGTATGTGGTCTATTTTAGAGAACATCCCGTGTGCAGCTGAGAAGAATGTACATTCTGATGTTGTTGGTTGGAATGTTCTGTAAAGGTCTCTAAGTCTATTTGCTTACAAATTTGGTTCAGTTCTGTTGTTTCTTTGCTGATTTTTTGTCTAGTTGATCTCTTTCTGACAAAGCAGTGTTAAAGTCCCCTGTTACAATTGTGTTATTGCTTATTTTATTTTTCATGTCTATCAGTATTTGTCTTATATAGTTGGGTGCCTCCTGCCTTTGATCATATATATTATGATTATTATCTCTTCCTCTTGCAGTTTTCCCCTAACAAGTATGTTGTGACCTTCTTTATCTTTTTTGATCATTCTTGGCTTGAAGTTCATATTGTCTGCAAACGGAATAGCTACCCCTGCTTTCTTCTGGGTTCCTGTCACATGGAGTATTGTTTTCCATCCTTTGAATTCCAGTCTATTAATTTATTTTTGAGTTAAATGTGTTCCTTGTGTACAGCATATTGTTGGTTTTTCTCACTCCAATGTGCCAGTCTATTTCTTTTGATTGGTGAATTGAGGCCATTAACATTGATGGTTATAATTGATATGTATTGGCTTATCTTTGTCATTTTATTTTCCTGCTGTTGTTTTCCTGCTTTTCTCCTGTGCTTAATTACTTAGCCCTAGTTGGTGGTTCCTTCCTAAGGTTGTTCTTGCAATTTGGTTATTTTCATCTCTTTCTTGTATATCTTTCACTACTCTTTTCAGGATATTTTGGTGTTTATGAATTCTTCATTTTTTCTTTGTCATGGAATTGCCTTATTTTTCCATTAATTTTGAAAGATAGTTTTGCAGAGTACATCAATCTGGGTTGGAAGTTGCTTTCAGTAGTTGAAATACTTCACCCCAAGTCCTTCTTGATTTGATGGTTTGTGCTCAGAAGTCTGCTGTGATTTGATGAGCTTTCCTTTATTGGTGATCTGTTTCTATTCTCTAATAGCTTTTTAATATTCTATTCTTGTACTAAATTTCTGGCATCTTTATCATATGTCTGGGTGTGGATTTACTTTTTTTATAGCTATTTGTAAATATATATGCTTTACTTAACTGTATGCCAGATTCTATTCCCATGCTTGGGAAATTTTCTGCTACTACTTCTGCAAATAGCCTTTCTTCTCATTTGTGTCGACTTCTGCTTTTTCATTGACATCTATCAGTCTTATATTGTGTTTCTTCACATTATTTTGTAACTGTTGAATTGTGATTTTCTTGTTCCTTGTTATTTTTAAGAGATCTTTCCTTTTGTGATTGGTAGCTGCAATGCCATCTTCAAGGTCTGAAAAGTTACCTTCAGTTTCACTGAAGAAGTTTCACCAGCTTTGAATGGAATTTTTAATTTCCTGGATATCTCTTTGAATCTGTTTCATGCATTCTAATCGTCTCCTATGTTGTTCATTCAAGCTTTCCACCATTTTCCTATGCTCCTCTTATTAAAAATCTCCTTTAGATATGCCGAGCAATACTTTCCTTATGGTTGTCATTTCACTTTCTTTTCTTACCTGAGAGATTATTTGTCATCTGATTTCCTCCAGAGCCCCCTGGAGTTGTTTCTTTCCTTCAGTTGCTGTCAGTCCGTGATATTGCTTATAATTTCTAGTAACTGACTTTCTGTTGCACCAAGGGTAAAACTTAGACCCTTTACTGTGGCACAGAAGACCCACTTGCTTTGCCTCTGCTTAATGCTGTGGCCTCTTCTACCTCTACTACCTCCCAGCTCATTTCAGATAAAGCGCCCCTTCCTTGAGCAAATCAGGCCTTGCTCGTCCCCAGGCCTTTGCACTGATTTGCTCCTCTGCCTAGAAAACTTTCTTGAAATCGGGTCTTAAGGCAAATATATCAGTAATTGCTTGGAAGTAGTCCTTTCCCTAAGTTGTTATTCTGTACTATTTTCCTTTTTAAAACGCACCACTTTCTGAAATGCATTTCATTATCTCTCTTCTTCCAACAGACATAAACTTCATGACTCTAGAGACCTTGTTTGTCGCATTCCTGCTGTGTTTTCTGGGTCTAGAATGTGCCTTCTAATAGGCATTTGTATTGAGTTACAAGTAAAAAGCAGGGAGCTAAGAATACTTACACCAGGAGATCAGCTTCCTGCCTTCCTGAACTTGGTACCTCTGAAAGTGAGAAGGGCAGGAGAGTGTAGGGAAGGCGGAGACTGAGGCTGTGAATAGTGGGTGAGGGAGATAATACAAAGCAGAGACGAAATACCAGCTGCGTGCTGCGCGGGCCGCATTTCTCCTGCGTTACAAATAAAAGTTTAAAAGTCTCTGAATCCAGGAAGCACGCACTATCCCTAGCTTCATATTTGACCAATAGTTGTACAAGTAGCTTTAAAACTTTTCCAATTTTGTGGATGCAATTTGTTGCCCTGAAAGCTTTAAAAATAAGAACCCCTTTGGCCTGTTTTGTGATTTTTCCTCTCCCATTCAACTAAAGATGAAATTGACCTGGCATTTTTTTTTTTTTTTACATATTAGTTTTGCTTTTTCCCATTCTTTGTTTTCTAAGCAATTTTTGTTTGTTTGTTTTGTTTTGGTCTTTCACCAACCACTTTTCACCCTGGAGAGTTGAGTTTTTTTTTTTTTTTTATTAAAAAAAGAATAAAATCACTACCTGGGTAAACCAAACAATTTTCAATTTTTCATTTTCAATATTCAGCTTATTTCTGAGGGATTTCCCTTACATGCTCTCTCTGCTATATATGTTATTATGGGAATTTTCCAATCCAGTGAGCAAAGGGCAGTGTGTTCTTATTTTAAAACTTTCTGTGGGTTTGGGAAATATATCACATACAGAATCAGAATAGTTTTACAAATAACAGTGAGTACTTTCAATCTGGGAAATTGTCATGAACTTATATGATTCATTCATTCATTTATTCACTTAATATTTGTTCATTGTCTGTTACATACCAGGAAGTATATTAGGTACAAAGAAATGGACATGGTGGTGACTTTCTCTTAAAAGATCACTGTGAAGAAGACAGATGCTTATAAACTATTTTGTTTAAATTCAGCAAAAGTTTATTATGTAGAGCATGTTAACAGAACTCTCGCATCCACTTGGAGATTTAGCAGGTGAAGGAGCTGAAGAGGATCATATGGTTATTTGAAGTTCCATAGCTCTGCAAAGTGTTATGGGGTAGTCCAAGCAGTGTGAAGAGCCTGTAAGTTCAGGGTGGTTAAAATAGTGGGAGAGGCGGTTGCAGGAACAGTGCTAGAGTGCGGTGGCCCAGCCTATGTCCCCGCGCTTGGAAGTCTGAGGAAGGAGGACCTCCCCAAGTACAAGGCCAGCCTGGGCTACACAGTGAGCTCCAGTCTACCCTGAACTGCATGGCAAGACCCTGTCTCCAAAAACAAACCAAACAGCAACAACAACAAAATACCAGATTGTGAGGGCTTTGAACAAACTATGAAGGCAGGTGGACTTTATAATGAAGGATCAGAAGCTCCAAGGAATTTTCTTCAAGAAAATGTCATGCTTAGATTTGCTTTTATAGAAGTACCAATTTGATAACAGGTTCCATCATGGCATTACAGGGGTCTGAGTGGAAGAGAGGCCAGTAGAGACACACGTGAGAAGCAACAAAAGCTGAACTGTGGCCAGGGACAGCCTGAAAACTTATTAAAAGAGAATTCATAGAGCACAGTGCTGTCACTGTGAAAGTGGTCATTCCTAAGGTATTGAGTTGAAAAAACATTATAGAATTCAGAAATACTAAAAGTTGAGGATTGGCTAGAAAGATATTGCAGGATTTTCAACTGATGAGCTGTTGAGATATTCAAGTCCAAATGGCTGGAAGACTCTAAAAATGCTGCCTTGGAGCTCAAGGCAGAAATGGAGCTAGAGAAGGAGGTTGAGAGTCAAGAGCACCTAAAAGTGCTTGGAGCCTATGAGGGAAAGACTCCCCAGAGAGGCAGGTGAGTGTTAAGACAGAGGTGTAAAAGGAAACCATGCGGACATTAGCAGAGAAAGCACAGCCCAGAAGATGGCTCAGAGTGGGTGGCACGCATAGGATGAAAATAGGGACAGAACAGTTATGGAAATTAAGAAAAGAGCTTCAGAGAGAAAGGACCTATTTCCACCATTTTGAAGCTAAAATATCAATTAGCCATTGAGCAAATAATCTACCTTTAAAAGATAATGGAAAATGGTTTTAAAAACTTTTGCTTAGGTTACATTTTTTATTTTAGAACTTCACAATAAATGCTGTTTTCATAATTTTAAATTTATCTTTAAACTTTCGCATGTTTTCTCAAGATTGTGTTCTATAAAATCATGAAAACCCTACGGAAGTTGGGACAAAAGTTCATATACATTAGATTTGTATTTTATATTTTAACATTTGCCCCAAGTGATATTGCTTTTCTTCTTTCAAGATATGTATGCAGAGATCATTTTGTATCTTTGTTTTTTCTGAATGATTTTAAAAAGTTCACTGTAAAAATTCAAATAAATAAAATTAGAGAGAAATGTGTAATAAACTCGCTTGTATTTACAGCCGAGATTCAGTTGTCAATACCAAGCGAGGTCCGCTTATCGGTTCCTTTGCTGTTTCTTCTCTGTCTTCTTCCCTCTCTTCTTTCCTTCTTCTATCTTTGCAATGATTTAGTGATCACCTGCTTTCGTGTCCTTGTGTGTGTGTCTGTGCTGATACTGGTGAGAGGACCCAGGTCTTTCATACTGAGTTATATCCCAAGCTGTTTTGAATTTTTTAAATTTTAAGGAAAGATAATTCTAGATAATTCTCCAATGGCTCAGGCTACTATTGAACTTTAAATCCTCCTATCACAGCCTCCCAGAGTTCTGAGATTACAGATGTTTGCCACCATGTATGGATTTTTATATATTAAAAAAACAATTATTTATATAAAATAAACATATTACCTTGTCACATCTAACAAAACTAGCATTTTATCTACTTAGATTAGATATCAGTTCCCCTTGTCACTCAAGAATGTCATTTATTTTCAATGACTTATTTGAATTAGAATTGAGCAAATCTCACCCTTCTATCACCCCTTCCATGTTATGATGAAATGAACTAAGTCATTGTCCTGAAGAATGTCTCTCACTCTGCATTCAGTCGGTTACTTCTTCATGGTTTCTTATATTTTTCTATTTCTATGTTTCCCACACCCGATAGACATAGAAATTAATTAAATTAGACTTTACATTTTTATCAAGAATATTTTTAGTGGTATTATATACCTAATATATATATATATATATATATATATATATACACACACACACACACACATACATACACACACACACACACATATATATAATATCTTATCAGTTTTTGATAATATGTGATTTCCCACTTTAGTTTTGCTAAAAATAATTAGTGAGTTCAGATGACAATCCAGTGTCAGATAAATATCGCCTGAATCAATATTAAATTTGGGATAGAAAAGTGATAACTTTTACATATCCCTTACTTTATTTCCATTTGCCACAGAGAGCATTTTAAAGGTGGGTTTCATTTTATTTACCTTCTGTTTATCGTCCTTGCTTTCTGACACTGCTAGAAGGTACACCCTTATCATGCACAATTCTGGTCCCAGACCTTGAATCAACTCTTTTCCAGGGCGCCAGAGTTACCTTCTGTGGATAAGAGGGTCTGTTTAAGCCCAGATTCCCTAGCGAACAGATTTTGGTGTGATCTCAGGATAGCATGACGCAGGGAAGAAGGAAGGGAGGTAGGAAACCACAGAAGCAAGGCTTCAGTGTGTGTTGCTTTGTGTTCAGCTTTGATTCGATGACATCTTTACCAAAAGCGTCTAGGTGGCCATACGACCCACGTTGATATAGGATGTATAAGAAGGGCGAAAATTTACTCTTCTGGTTGTATTTCTCTTATATTTCCTATGGGTCAGTGTTCACCCATGAAAATATTGCCTTTGTGCAGGTCTCTTCCATCCAGTAGTCTTAGGAGCTGGTTGGACAGTCAAATCCTGTGTCTTGCACTGTGATTTTGTGACCAAATACAGAAGTTGTGAGACCTAAGAGTATGCTCGATTGGCCTGATTTTGGGAGCAGCTGCCACAGTGCAGTGCCTGGTGCCAGAGACCAAGTGACTGTTTGTTCCCATGGAGTGGAATTCAGTCAGCTGGGTGGCAGTGGGGGTGAACAGACATCTGAGGGTCTGAGGTGCAGGTGAAACAAAAGGTTCAGAGAGAATAAAGTGTTTCACACAAAAACTGTTGATAATATAAAAATACAATTTTTAATTCTAGAGGTTTTCCTTACCCCCAATTTTTCCACTTTTCTTCTTAGAAAGATCTGAAAGGACCTATTTTTTAGCAAAAAGATTTTACTTATCAAAAGTAAATTTCAGGTTACATGAGGCTACTACTAGACAGCAGGCATAACTTTAATCATATATAATCAGCTAAGACATGGGCTTTTGTCTGTGCTAGGCCCGAGGACAGCTGAGGTGCGGGATATTTGTGATCAGTTGAATTCCCAGGTGTTATGGTTTGTGTCCATATGTCCCCCCAAATCCTCATGCAGTTATTTGGTGGCTTTTAGAGTTTATGACTGACCCATGATCCAATGCTGGGACTATGGGTGTAAGAGCTATACCTGCCCTTGGGCAGATAGTTTGCTGGGATTGTGGGTGTGAGAGCCATACCCTAGGGGGAATAGTTTGCATTTGTAAGGGAGAGAAAGAGGCTGCCTGCTTCATTCCTGCAGCCATTCCTCCCTTTTGCTGGTTGTTTTTGCTGTGCTCTGCTGCTCTGAACAGTTTGCCCTCTGCCATGTGCCACTCTGCCTCAGAACCAGCCAAGTATGGACTGAAACCTCCACAAACTGTAAGCTAAATAAACCTTTCCTTCCTTCATTATGGGCTTTGGGTATTTTGTCTCAGCAAGGAGAGAAAAGTAACCAAGACACCAGGAGAGGAGGAAAGAAGTTGGGTGAGCCAGTTTCTGGCATAAAAGTAGTGTTTCACATTGGGATATTTCTAAACTATTGGGATCTTCCTTCATGAACAGTTACCACTTCCTGTTAGAGGTTATGTGTAACTTGGCACAGAGATTACAGAAGGCGAATCCTGATGTTTGGCTGCTTGTGGGACTTTTCTGGTAACTGACATGGGCTTCAAGATTAAGCAACAGTTGAAACTATCACAATAGGAAATTGATCCTCTCTGAATATTTGTGAGTTACGCTGCAACTGAGTCACCAGGTGACGACGTGTGTATTCCTAAATCTTTTACTGTACTCTGCCATTCAGGTCAAGAGGCAATGGAATGAAAACAGTAATAATTTGTTTATTAAACCTGCAGTTTGATTTTATGTGGTGGGAGCAATCAGCTGTTTGGTGAAGTTTTGTCTTGATCCATGTAATGTAGTAGAATGTACAGATTTCTTCTTGCATAGCTGCAAATCATTAATGATATATGTCTTGAAAAGATGCACCTCAATATTATTACTATTACATAAGTGTTAGAAAACAAATGTTAAAATTATAAGCTATATAAATTAATCACAAGTCCAAATGTGTCTCACTAAGTTACCAGTTCAGAAGAAGTAACAGTAAATACCTGACTGGGGATAGTGTTTATACTTCATATGTTGCTTTCATGTAAAATTTCATGTAATACAAGCAATTATCTAGCATTACTATGGTAATAGTGTCTGGTTATTGTATATAAATTAAATGAAAAGCTAACCTTAACATCTCGAAATGAAACAGGATCTTGTCCATGGATTTTTGTTAGTTCCTGTATTGCCTGTGGTTAGTGGAAATAAATTTTTAAATCAAAAAAAGGAAAACAAAATAGAACATATCAAGCTGACATTATAATTTTTAGAGACCAGAAATTTCTTTTATTAAAAGCATAGAAAATTAGGATAGGGTTTACTTGGTGGCAGCCTCTTTATAAATTCTTTTTTTCTTTTGGCTAAGGCAAACTCCAGAACCGTGTCATGGTACCCGCACACACTGTCCTATGTGACTCTACCTGATAAGGACGGTGGAAGGCAGGAAGCAGGGCCATGGATCCTGTGCAAACGGGAGAAAGCGAGAGTGAGAGAGCTGGACGAGGGGAAGGAGAGGGTGTGAAGTGAGGTAAGCTGTGCTCTAAAGACGCGCCGCCCTCACGAAATGGCTGTATTTGTTATATGCCGCCGACACGTACTATTGACAAACTGTTAGCACTGCTATCATTCCTTCTACTCTATTTATTTTTAACATTGTTTAAAACTTTTGTTTGAGACAGGATTTTACCGTGTACTTCCGGCAGGACTTGCACTCACTGTGTAGCCCAGGGTGACCCCGAACTCATGGCAATCCACCTGCCTCCACCTCCCAAGTGCGGGGATTAGAAGCACGGGCCATCATGCCCGACCTTCTATTCCATTTAATATTCAGTTCACATTCAGAACTGCCCTATACTGTCAAAGGCATCCTTTTGTAGTTGGTCTGCTCGAATCAGGCCCCGGAGAAGTTCCACACACTGTATTTTGTGGGTATTGTTCTGCAGTCCATCATAACTGGTAACAGTCGCCCACTTTTCACCTGCATGCCATTTATTTGGGAAACAAAATGGGCCTTTGTCCTGTGCAATCTCCCACATGAAGAATTTACCTGGTTCTTGCCTCGTGGTACTGCTTGAATGATTTTTTTCCCTCCAGCATTTCTTGCAACACAACAGTGAGAGGATTTTGACTAGGATCGTGATGGTCTTTGGAGGAAGAACATTACAGAGGTGCCTCTGTGTGCATCCTATTTTATCGGGCCAGGATGTGCCTGCTTTTAGTGTCTGTCTCCTTCTGTGACACTAAGGTCGGCGGCTCAGAGGCCGGCAGCCTGCGGCATCTGCTGCACGTTCTTCAGCAGCCTTTACCTAGTAGCTTCGTATCTGAAACTCACTGCCCAAGGAACTTATTTTTTAGGAAAATTTTGTTTTTTACACAGATTTACTGTGACTTTATGTAAAGTAGAAAGTAGCAGTATCTTTCCTCAGTTATTTGGTTATCCTGAAGCATAGTTCTTAGAGCAAAGGCAGGCTACATTCTTAATTCTTTTCTGTTCTGTGACAGTTCTCAGAACGGTGATTCCTGGGACCAACAAAGAAAACCAATAATCTGTGTGCAGGTAACAGTGTGAATTTCTGAGCTTTGGAAAACCCACATATTTTAGTACTTGGTGGCCATTATTGTTTTTGAGGTTAAATTGCCACTTGGTCAAGCGGGGGCCTTCTGCTGTCCTGCCCTGACCAGAATAGTCTTCCTAAGCACCACAGGAAGTTTACGCCTACCAATCCCTCACCAAGAAAATCCTGATTCCTCCTCATGTGCGTGGAGTTGCAGACCACGGTTTGTGCATTATTTATGCATGATTTGCATTATTTTTGCATTAGAGATGTTTATTATCTTTCTAGATCTTTTCAGTGACCAAAACTAGCAAATAGGTTATTTTACAAAGGAGGTTAAATAAATTATAAATTCCTACTGACATTTCTAATCAAAGGTTAGGGGTTTGCTCAATTTAAAACTTGTGCGTCTCTTTCTCAAAATATGCTCTGTTCATACTTCTAACATTTCTATTTTTGTATTTGGCTGGTTAAAAAAATACAGCTCTAGGTATTCTACTCATAGGACAGTAAGTGTCTCTTAAGGCAATGCGTACCCTGTGTGCCAGCTGTCCTTGGGCCAGCCATCCCACTTGGGGTCTAATGTCACCGTAGTCACTTGCAGTGCTTCCCTGTGCTCTCCTAGTTTTCTGTACAGAAAAACCTTCATTCACAAGCCATTTGGGTGATATCTATTTAGCTTTATTTTTCTATCATTCTAGGTATCCAGAGATTGATTATTTCTTGCTCTTTTGATTTAATTTTTAAATTAATAATAAAACTTTTATATACATCCAAAGTAAAAATTATGAAACAAGGGTGCGGAGGAACCACTCGCTTGCGGATTCATTCTTATATGCCATTTTCTCTTTCCTCCATAAGGGACCATTTTTATTAGACTTTCGTTGGTTCTTCCGTTCTTTCTTCTTGAAAACATTACCAAATATGGGTGCACAAAAGGCATATACCCAGTCTTTTGCAGCTCGTCTATTCATTTAATGTTTTACATTTTTGCTAGGCTATCACAGATAGATCCTCAGATGAGGGATTGTTATGACAATGACTAACTTCATACAAAAGTTGTACTAAATATTGCCAAATTTCCTTTAGTGGAGTCTTATCAGCTTTTGTTTGAAAATATTTTTATTGTTTTCTCTAGTTTGTTTTAGAGGGGGGGACCAGTAATCAAATTCAGGACCTTGTGCTTGGCAGGCAGGCACTGTGCCACTGATCTGTATCCCTGACACCTGTAAAGATATTTTAAAATAAAAGCTTCCTAGTTTATGACATCCTGAATCAGAACTTGGAGAAGCAGATTTTCAGGTAATTTTTAGATGACCCCCCCAGGTTTGAAAAGCCTACCATACAGGAAATTTTAAGGTTAACATTAAATTAAATCCAATTTATTGCTCACTTGATATGTGATATGTGTGGAATTGGTGAGACAAATCCAAAGGTAATAATCTAGTCTTCCATGCATGATCCCAGCATCTGGAGAGTGAAGCAGAAATACTCATAGTCACACAACTACAATGTCATGTGATTGCTGGTATAACAGACATGCAAGGTACACCTGGCCCTAAAGGGGACAAAAATATGAATAACTGCATGTGGGATAGATTGGTATGGACTAGTCCTAACTAAAATAAAGTATGCATTTAACAGATTCTTTACAAAACTGACTTAATGAAGTTAACTTTTCTGAGAAGAACAAAACCTTGAGCTGGGATCACGCAATGGGACCACCTCATGCTGCCTGATGGAATAGGCATACACGTACCACCAGCGGGCCAACGCCATCTGGCCGCATGACTTACAAGTTACAGCCCAGCCGTGAATGTTTTAAATCTGAACGTATCTCATCTGTACTTCTTTCCTTATTTTGTTCTTTCTCTTAGCTTCAGATTTTTAAGTTGCAGCTACCAGTGGATATCTATGGAGAGTTTTCGAACCCAGAATCATTACAGCCTTCAGGGTCCCAACAAACAGATAGTTTTGAAAACATTACCATAATCACCAGCATTCTCTAAGCTGCTTGAAATTAAGTCATTCATGTAGTTGACAGGAGAGAAGATAAAAGTCAATAAAAACGGAATTATTTATTAAAAAGAGCTAATGTTACAAGAACAGTACACAGAACTATTATCCGACTGTGCCCTCCCCATGTTATGTACCATTATATATAGTATATATACAGACTGTATACAGTATAGTTAACGGTCTGATCTGGAATCCACAGTACCTTCAGCTGGATATGCAAAACCTTGCTTTCAAGAAATTTTTAATTATAAGGGGTGTTATTTTCTTCATAGTTCAATTGATAGCATAAAAAAATACAGTCTCTTTAGTGACTGAAGACTGTGGTCTCTATCCCAACCAAGAAAAAGCTCACTTAGTACTGTAGCTGAAAAATAATGTACCAGGGTAAGAAATGCTATTTGCTCCCACAAAGTAACAAATATGTAGCACAGAAGTACATAAACATTGTAACCTTCTTTTTAAATAGATTTATGATGCAAAATATACATGTTTTATGCATGTTCAATTAAAACATCCCATATCTCTGATTCCTGTTAAGAATAAAACATCAGACACTATATATGTAAATATTCTGTCAGATGTGTACCATCCATCAGCTATTTGGAATTATTATTTAATTTGAATTTGCCATGTATTGACATTACTGTATTTAACTGGGCTTTCTTGTATAAGAGTATTAGTGATAACTTGATTCTTAAAGTCCTTCACTAAACTTAGTTTAGGGCATTGTGGAAAATGAAGAGCCAGCTTAATTCATCAAATAGAAAAAGTTACTTCCAATTTTAAATATCCTTTTGCACTTTTTGATGCATAATTTGTTCATGCAAGTTATCACACCATATCTGGAAGGGCTCCTATTTTGCTCACTAAACAGCATCCCTCTAGAAGCAAAGCCCAGCCTCTTCTACAACAAAGGAGATTTTTAAGGAAGGCCACTTGATTGTTATAATTCAAGGTTAAAATATTTGCCGTCTGTAGTATTGATTCTAATAATCTGTTGACTCCATCTTCTCAATCACTTATGGTTTGTTTTGGGTTGCCTCGGTTATAATTTTCTCCAAACCAAATGAGTAACTGTTTTATGTAGTTATACTGTAGTGCTGAAAGTAAACTGTTAGGTGTCCAGAATAAAATCTTTAATCTGTCCTCTGATTCTATCAAGATTCAGCTCTACAGCCAGCAATTTGAACTCAGTTTTGTTTCATTTTGTTTGTCATTAGGGATGCAAATAGAGTTAACAGGTTTGGACTATACAAAGAAAAAAAGGGTGAGAGACTGCACTTTGTCATCCTGTGAACATCACCCGTGAAACTAGTTTCCCCGGGTTCTTTGCAGGCTAATGAGTTACTGTAACCACATTTTCAATCGTCTTCATGGATGTAACATCCACTCTGGCACATCCTTATGCTTTCTAGAACTTCTGTGCGATACCATGAAGTAGAAACATTTTCTTTAGCTTTCCAGTAACTTAGAATCACTTGGATTCAAGTTGATGCCTCAAAATAACAACTGAGGATCACTTTCTAAGCCACAGAATGAAGCAGTGCACAGCAGACCACGTTTGCTAAGCCCTTATATTGATGCCATATTTCCAAAGATTAATTATAAAAATCAACTTATCCAATAAATCCTCTATTTTAGTAATTGACAAGAATTTGTAAGTGCTATATGATGTATGAAACTGTCTAAAATCAAAATTTATTTGCTTTCTTGGAATTGTTTTGATCCACACACTATATGTGTATATAGTTATTTATACAACATGATTACACTGTGTTTAAAATTATTTTAAATTAAGACAACCTTGGACTCGATTCAAGATCTCTTTTATATTAGGTGAGTAGGGAGAGAAATGGGAACTCTCTGTTCCATATTCACTGCATTTTTAAATTAGCACCTGTGGCAGCATGGCACTGTGTGCAGATTTTAGTGATCATATGGTCTTGTGACTTTATGCTATCTTTTGTTATTAAAAAAGAACATTTAACATATTTGCTGCTATATAACACAGTGCTTAACGAAAAACAGTACGTTCATTTGGATTCACTATTTACCTAATAAAAATGGCTTATTCTCTACGCTGGTAACTTGATCTAGGGGTAAGTACAGAATAACGATTTGACAAATCTTGCTATTTCACTATGAAATTGTCTAATAACTTTTGAGAATTATTTGTGTATTTATCCTGTAATGGTTCTCATAGCTGAAATACTTTTTGTATCTCCTGCAGGTTTGGCAGTTGTCAGAGTCAGCTGAAGGGGAAATGACAAACACTGGATTTAGAGTCTTAAGAAAACTTCCCATTCTCATTATTGTATTTATTTTTGAAATAGATCTGCTAGAGACCACTTTCTTAATAAATGGATGGCACACATTCAGTCATCAGATATAAAATCAAATCCAACCTATACAAAATTAATAATACATTTGACAGAAATTATCTTTGCTTACAAAAATTCATTACATACAATCTGCATATTTTTATTGGACCAAGAACTGTCCTCTCCATTTACAAAAATCAAAGAGAAACCTGATGATAAGTAACACTTCCCCGCCTCAACCTCCTGTAAGTGCACTGTGTGTCAGTCCCCGGCTGTCCAGCTCAACTCAGGGTCCTGGCTCTCCACTTACGCCACAGTCCACTAAAGCAAAGAAAGCAAATTAAGCCAGCAGTTTCACCAGGAGGTTGCAGGGATCATCAGTGCCAAGAGCAGTGCCATGGATGGTGATGAGGACAGAGTGTGCAGGGTTGACTGAGCGCTTGTGATTTTCCCACCTGTGAAAAAAAGAAGCATCAAGTGATACAGTTATTTCGGATAAAAGTAGTTCTTAGTAACGTAGGATAACTGAGGGCAGCATCAGTGTGGGTTTTTATTGGAGCGCTTTTCACACTTATGGAACAAGACATTGTCTGAGATTCCCGAAGTTACAAGCTGGATGAAGTATACATGAAATGCTGTGCTAAAAATGGTAATTCAGGTCAAAAGCAACATATAACCAAGAGATTTAGTGTATTTTTCATCAGTGATGCACTCATAGAAAACATTCCAACTTTCAGATATGAAAAATGAAATAATTCTTATAGTGCATAGTTTAGAAGATCAAGTAAAAACAATTAGCGAAAGTGTGAGTCAACATGAATTCACAATTTACTTCAATTAACTTAGACATTTAACAATAAAAGTATTTTCTTTATTTATGGGTCTTTGATTATTATACTTGAGTAGGCTTAATTTCTAGATTGTCATCACTAAACTCAGTGAAGAAGGGCAATCTTTTACCATTTATTCATATACCCAGGAGAAATTCTGTCTTGAGACCCAAGCATATGCGGTTAATTGGACTAAAACAGCAGATCTGAGCTGATCAATCTGAAGTACTTTTGATAGTTCCTTATGGCATGAAATTAAGAACAACTCTAATATACTAACTTCAGAAATGGTTCTCCAGGCCAGAAGTCTTCTGAAGTATCATGAATGGCATTTAATGAATGCTCGCTATATGCCAAACAGTGTCTTAAGCCTTTTACACATATTATTTTATTTGACTCTCAAACATTTCTATATGTTAAGTAATATTTTCATGCTTTTATTACACACAAAAAACTGGTACTTAAATACATTGTAGAATTAGTCCAAAGTACTTAAGCTATGGAATAGTAGATCCTGATGCTGTAATGTATTATATCTCTTAAAGGAGTGATTGGCTTTGGTTATGAACTTAAGAATAAAGATAAAATTTACTGTTCACTTTTTGGAATCTTCTGCCAAGTTGTATTTCCTGGTTAGATTTAGTGTAATGGGATCCTGAGATTGATTTTTGTTGCAAAAGTAGAATCTAAATTTATTCTCCAGATGTGTGCATAAAAGCTAAAGAGTTAATTTTTTGGTAAACAAAACACATGCACATGTGGCAAATCTTCCTCTCTTTAAAAATTTGTGTAACCAGTGAAATAATAAATCTTATTACTTAACATATTGGAGAGTGTTAAATATATTTCACCTTATACAAAATAAGTCTATTGTAAAGTCCATGGTCACATATGAGCTATAAAAAAAGTAAGATGACAAAGTTTTATTGGAGTGTCTATACATGCTAAATAAATAAAAAAGTAAAAGCCTTTTTATGTACAGTATTTTCAAGTGGCTGTGTTATGTTTAAATCAGCATTCATGCCAGAAGTAATTTCACTTTCAGAATGCTAATAAGGTGTATTTCTAATACTCTGTATAAAATCTGCAAAGCTAAAACATGTTAGTGTAGCAAACAAACAAAACCAATCAACCACCCCCCACAATAAATCAAACACAAAATAACAATATTGGATTAGTCTCTGCCGCAATTATTTCACTTGGGAAAGTCATTGCATTTCTTTGGCATTTGGTTTTTAAAATACAGTAAGAATGAAATCAATCATTATCAGATTTTTATGGGTCCAAAGTAGATAATACTATACGATTTTACTATTGAAACTCAAGAAAGGGGTAAGTGGTTGAAATGTTATTAACTCAAACATAAAACCTGTCAATTTTTTTCATAGAACTTGCAAGTCAATTAAAATATTAATGGGAGAATTCAGGCCTGTGTAAGTACTTTCCAGCTTGACAGTGGTCTTTTATAGATGATTCTGTAGAGTCTGTGTTAGTGTTGAAAGGAACCTTCTAGAGTCAGAGAATGAAATTCCTATTCAAAAGAGTGCTAGAAGGACAAATAACGTACAGAAGACACACAGCATAATTCTAGGAACATGAGGAGGGCTCTGTAAATGCTCTTTGCATTGTTACTAGAAATTTGACAGTTATGAGGGAAGAGTAAAGTCATCAAGGTTTTTCACTTTTCAGAAACAATCTTGGGTCTTTCAAACTGCTCTTGAAAATTCAGCAGCCTCATGTGAACAGTTTAGTTGTGAGTGAATCAATGCAGAGACACATTATTACTATTCTTGTTCTTGCAACTATACTGTTGAAAAAGAGAGCATAAAGTGTATTAAGATTTTGTAAGACTGAATGTAATCCTATGTACTGAAAACACATACTAACAAAAAATAAAAACTGAAACAAAATAAACAGAAAAAAATTCTTAGGTCTTTTCATCTGGTTTTATGAAAAGACAAAGTTATTTTTCTTTTTCACTATTCATCTCACAATAAATTTTAGATTCCTGAAAAATAATAACAATAAAACAAGGAATTCACATAGATTGCTCCACTGTTGATGTGTTACTATTTATGCTCGGTTGTTTTCTCTCTATATATTTTTGTCAACTGTTTGAAATTCTATTACAGGGCTGGAGATATAGCTCAGTGGAATAAGCGCTTGCCTAGCAAGCGCAGGGTCCTGAGTTTGATCCCCAGTACCGCAAAAAAAAAAAAAAAAAAAATTGCTACATGAAATTCTATTACAGACTCTCTTTCCCCTAAATATTCCAGTGTATTTAGACTCTAAATATGGGACATTTCCTTAGATAACCACAATATAGTTTTTAACAAACAGATAAGTTTTATCAGTTGTCCCAATATTATATATCTCACATTGTTTTTTTATTCAGTAAGTCACAGTTTATGAAATATTATATCAATAGATTTTTCTCAAAGTCTGGCATTCTTCTTTTCTCCATTATATTAGTTATCCATCTCATTTTGTAGCATCAAAAAATATCTCATGAACAATGCCTCTGGTCTTATTCCAAGTTGATAAATGTATTACATAAGATGTGGCCACATACAGAGGCTTACAAAATATTGTTGGAGACTTCCATTCAGGTGGATAATTCTGCTTGAGAATGATTGTCCAAAATATAATGCTCATTATTACTCCAATGAACACTAAAATTTTGCATAATATTTTAATGAAAAATTCCTAATACTTGATTAGGTATTTGCATATGTAATTAAACACCTGCTTCCTTTTTTGACTACTTTGATGAAATGGTTACTTCCTTGGACATTCATCAAATCTTCCTTTAACTGGTTTTTCCTTTCTCATATAATGGTTGTGGTGGTAGATATGTAGCTAGGGAGGAATCCTGCTTCTGCCCACTTGTTAGGCAAGTTACTTAAATTTTCTCTGTAAAACAGGAGCAATTCCACCTACTTATTTGGTTATTATTAAGATTAAATAAGATGTATGGTGAAGTCCTCTTGACCTCCTAATATATAGTAAAGGCGTGTAAAGTCCAGCAAGCTAACAACAGACAGGAAAGTTTGTTTAGAAGTCAGTGAACATGAAATTGTAATCTCAAAAGCATCTTTTTAAACTTACCATTATCGAATCATAAGGGTGATCAATGTAAGAGAGAAGTAAGTATTTCAAACTAGTGCAATATCTGCTTAAAAGCAATACTGTATCCACAAACCCACACGGCGAGCAATGTATAGTTGAGGCAAGCGAATTTCACAATTAAGTACATTCTCATGAAAATAGAAATTACTTTCTAGATTTAGGGAAATTCTACAATTGTGAGCAAATTATTATAATTACAATATTACTAATCAGAGGTTTATATAGAAATCAAAGTTAAATCAGAAACCGCTCAAAAATCGTGGAAACGTGCAATCCATCCTTCAATTTTCACAAGCATTACATCATCTTTCATGGGTGGCCATCAGATTAAGCCTGTTAGGTTAAGACTTACCTGAAAATGATGGTACCCTGATTTGGGAACTCGCTGTCCCATCCCCTCCTTCGCTGTAGGCTCGGACTTCAATAATATAGACTCCAGCGTCAGGGAGTGGCACAACTGCTTGAGGTTTTTGTGTTTCAATAACTTGGCTGTTACTATGACTCTCTTGCCTATAAAAAACCTGTCAGTAATAACAGAAGTTTAAACATCTGATAGTCTCTTGAGAATTACAGACAGTTACCAAGCATGTAGTATGGCACACGTAACATTCTGAGTTGAGGACAGAGAGCTTACAGCTTATGTAGGTAAGCAAATTAATGAAGCCCTGCATGCATTAGGTCCTGCAGAGGGAGTGTACACATCAGGGGCTGTGAACGTGCGGATAGTTTGATCCTGAGACTGTAGGGAACACTTCCCCTACGAGGTGGTACCTGAGTTAGGTATTTAAGGGTGATTACAGTTCACCAGTCAGAGAAGACTTCCGGACAGATACAAGATTAGGAAACGTACCTAACTTTAAGAAACCGTGGCGTTAGGGTATGGAAAGAGACTAGATGCGTGGGAGCAGTGAGAAATGAGGCTGGCAAAGGAGGTGGTGTGGAAACAGGTCCTGACAGCCTTTAGGCGTGGTGACTGAGAAGTGTAAATAGCGTCCCGAGGGAGATCTGCAAGCTCTCATCTTCAGATTGTAAAAAAGAGTCAACAGAAAATTTCTTCAGCATATGAATAATCTTTACATTGGAAATGCTTCAGAAGTTAAAATTTTATTTTCACTCTGGTAGTGATTTGCTTTTTGGTAAGCTGGCACGAGGACAACGCTGGGTGGTAAAGTCAAGGCATTTTGGGAACCATGGGAGCAGAAGAGGACATATGTGTGTGAGAGGAAAGGGTATGCGTGAGGAAAGAGCAATGACATGATGTTACCCTAAGTTGAGATATCAGAAAACAAAGGCCATTGCTCAATTTAGGCAGTTTGTACCCAACATGTGACGAGTTAAGGCGGAAATTTCATTAGTAAGTTAGTATTCTGAGGATCACTTGGGAGCTCTTTCAGTTATTCCTAGGCTTTGCCTCTCTAATAATAGCCCAATATAAATGCAGTTGGAGTTATGATAGTTACAAAGAGCAATTAAGATATGTTAACATGTATTTTGTTTATTTTCACTGTTTTTATGCATCTGCATAATCATTGGTATTATAATATGGCTGCTTTGCATAATGGAAATAGTGGTGGTTTTGTAGTCATACAAATGTGAATTCAAAATAATTTCCTACAAAAAAGAAGTAAAGCAGCGCTCAACTAGTCTCCTATACCTGCCTGCCTGGGTATATTTGGGCAAACTACTAGCCCTTCTCAAGCTGTATTTTCTTATGTACTGGAAAGAACACCACCTATTTCCTGGTTTCTCTCAAAGCATGAAATAACAAGTTGTATATGAAATACGCAGCACAGGGCCTGGCGCATGTGAGCTTCATAAGAGAAAGCTACTCCTTCTGTTACGATCATTGCTCACTGGCCATAAAGCAATACCTCAGTTGTATCGTAAAAGGTTGGGAAAGCGAGATACAAATTTACATATAGTACTTCTAGTGGAAAATGTGTTTTGAGCTTTGAACTAACTCTCAAAAAAGAAAATAATCCTTTGAATAGCAATGTGTTCATATATTAAAACTGGCCTGTACTTGGTGCTTCCTTCTGTGTTTTAATAATGTATTCTTCCTTCATCTTTCATGAATTTAAGTTTACTTCAGAGATTTTAGAGGCAAGTGACTTTTCTATGAAGATACAACATGTTGTATAGTTATATCTATTGAAACTCCTTTTGAGAAAAATTTTATAGCCACAGTGCAAGGTGTTAAGAACATTACCAGTATGTACTGGGCATCTCATGAAGCCCATGTATAATACTAGAGATTCATTAGAGAACATGGTTCTTGATCTCATAACACTAAACTGTCCTATCAGAGGCAGATCAGCAGGGCAACACAGTGTGGCATGGATTGTAACAGGCAGTATATTTGGTAGTATAACTGTGCATACAGTGAATACTGAGATTTGGGGAGTCAGAAACACTTCTAGGGGGATGCAGCATCTTTAGGTTTAAAAATGACAACTGTGTAAGGATTTATGGTTCTGATCTCGACTGTAGTAGTGTAATGAATTAAAATTTGATCATCTACATGAAATAACTAGAAATCAAATTTATGGAAATGGGAGAGTGTGTGAATTGGTGAGGATTGGCAAGGGGAGTGACTGTTTTAGAGGACACTGTTATTAGGGTCCAATAAATTACAATTTTATGACAAAGAAAAATGCAGCCAGTAATGCATATCTAACGTTGCTGTGAAACCCAGAGGGGAAGCAAAATTTGTGGATCAACTGAGATTTAGGCATAAAGGTAAAGGTAGCAAAAGAAAACCAGTTAATGGTCACACAAGGAGTTTGAGATTACACGTAGTTTTTACCGGTAAGTCCTCGTAGCTGCAGCGCTGTGTGACAGTAAACACACATAGTGAAAAGTTACATTGAGTTAATGGTTGGTCTTTGGTGCTTTAGGGAATTTTGGCTCAATTTAAAATCCGGACTTAGAAAAAAGGGATGAGAATAACAAACCTGAGAAGATTTAAGGAGTTATCAGGACCCGTCAAAATAGTTATTGACAGTGAGGAAGCCAGGGAGTTCTTTGAGAGTCTGGACATTTATACAATGGAAGTTGCAGTGACAGCTGTCTTTATGCATCAAGAAAATAGTCTAATGTATTGTCAAGACTGTTCTCAAATTCTATTTTAAAAGCAAGGGCTTTGGGTTATTCAAAAAGATGATCCTAAACAAAAATTTAATTGGTACTGCTATTCTCAAAGGTATGGTCTGGAAGTGTCTGTTCTGTATGACTTATAGTAACAAAATATTAAGGGGGACATGCTAAAAATGTAACAGAATAAATTTTTGCTGGCTGTACCACAAGTGTCCCTGAGAAAAACAATCCTGCTAACGTGAAGGCTGATTTCTCAGCTGAGCATTCTGAGAACAGTTGATGGGGCAGCGCCTCCTCATACTGGAGGGTGAGTACTGTACAGCCCCAGGGTCGGCGGGGTGGTTCGAGTGCCACAAATCAGAATTAGGTGAACAAGAAGCGAGAAACATGAGCACCTCTGCGGAGCCACTAGCTGCTGGGGAGGTGGGGCTGAAGGCCCTTTTTAAGCACAGGACGTTTTACAGGCAGAGTTCAGGTGTTTGTTTTTCTCATCTTCTCTCTACCTTATCGATCTCCCCAACACTCACGTGTAATTTCCGTCATGTACATACTTGATGTTATGTGAGCAGTCGCAGTGTGTTTCATTAAAAATTATGAAAAACATCAAGTGTGACCACATGTAGATGGTATAATAATGAATCTCACTGTACTCATTACCCAAATTAAGCCATTATATGCAAGTCTTGTTAATTTATAGAAACAGAGGAAGAAGTGGGGTGCCGTATTTAGAATATAAAATGAAAGAAAAGCTGTAAAATACAGGAAATGAAAACAAGATTGCTGTAGACTTATAAACTCCTGGAGGCGATAGAGGGGTAGTACTGGGCTTCTCAATTCTCCATGGTGTGAAACACACCATCTGAACAAATTTACTTGTATCTCAGGAGCCTGGCAGGCCCCAGCTGATACTAACGATGCACAAGCAAAATAAAATTTTCTGTCTGTCTCAGCAGATCCGAGGCCAAGTGCACTGCGGGCCCGATTCCCCGCTGTTCTCCCTAGCGCTGTAAACGGGTGAAGGCATCGTCAGTCCAGGGAAGAATATTTTCTAGATGTAGACTATCAAAAGGAGATGTTATTTTTTCCTGGTTTAGAATTCAAAGTTCTTGTTCTGAATTCTTACTGATTGCTTGTGTCTTTTTCTCAGTGGGAAACATTTCTCTATTAGGGAAGTGGATATTTGCACAAACAGAAGCACAGCCTCTGGCCATTGGGCACGTGTTTGCCTTTTCATGTCAGCGTAAAAATCTGTATGAGGACAACGAGGTGGGGATAAAATAGCTCCTTATTTTGTAATTTGGGTACGATCTCTCATTGTGTAAATAATAGCAAAAATTCCATTCTATTCTCAAGATCACTAGGAAGAATTATGGCTGAATGTACCGTAGTTCAGTTTGCCTGTTAGTATTTCTTTAGTGAGCTGGTTACAGATTTACAACATATGCCAACATTGGTGAGGACTGCGGATATGAACTCCAAGCTAATGGGAGTTATCAAAATGACATGTTCTTCATTTAAAAATGTTTTGGGTGAAAACACATCAAGTTGGGAAAACGTTCACTTGGAGGTTTGTTTTACCTTTCCTGGCCACTTACAAGTAATGCACTGATAAAATATGTGACTGATTCCACCTTGGGAAGTATAAATAAAACAAGGTGGCATCTGTTAATTAACCCCAAACAGTAATAAATATATACTCAATAAATCATCAAATTTGATTCAGTTTATCAGGAGGCAAGTTGTTTTGAATGGGAATATTTTGCAGTGTTAATGTTACAATCAGGGTTTTCTACAAGGGACAACTCTTTCCCGACATTTTTCTCATTCTTTGTGCTTCTCTTCCTTTTTCTTATTAATGAAAACTGGTATTTTGAAATGGTTGCTGTTCTGCAAAATCCCAAGGAGTCCAGAATTTCTCAAACAGTTTCAAAAGTAAAGCAGTGAGGAACTTCACCACTGGGTAAGGCTTCGTGTTTATGAGTGGCCTCAGTTTTAACGCAGCCACAGACTTTGTGTTGGGGAGACTACTGTGTCTCCTACTATCTGTTCTTTCATGATGTCTTTCTTTAGTAATATACTATTTGTGTTGCTCACCCATCCATCTCTGAAATCAAGTTAAGTAAGATCCTTGCTGCCATGGTTGAACGTGGTGTCTCCGAAATGCAGGTGTCGTCAAGGTGATAGGAAGGGGCAAGTCCTTTATAAGTGGAATTAGGTCCTGAGGGATCCTGCCCTGGTGAAGGGAGTAAGGCTCTGGCCAAGTCTTCCTGAGCCGCTGGCCCTTTTGCCCTTCCACCTTCTGAAATGCGAGGACACTATGTTCCTCTCTAGGGTGGGACAAATGTACTGGATCCCTGATCTCAGGCCGCTCAACCTCTAGATTTATGAAAGAATAAGTTAATTTTATATATAAATTACCCAGTCTCAGATATTCTGCTATAGCAGCACAAATGGACAAAGAAGTGTGGTTTCTGAGGAAATGGATTGATGTCAAATTCTTATTTTATCTTACGCTAACTTGTGGTTTACATTATGAGAATGAATTTTATCTTCTACACAATATTTTAATAAAAGAAGGGTTTAGCGGACTACTGAGGTTTCAAGTATGTGGACCACATTCATTTTCCGCCTACCTTTTTCACTTCTCACATATTTTCAAAATCTGGAAAACTTGTAGGTGAAGAATTTTCTGACTTTATTAATCTGAAACTGGACTCACCTTCTCCTCCTCTTCTTTTTTTTTTTTTTTTCCTTAAACAAAGGGTCTTATCCTGTAGTCCAGACTGGTTTTGAGCTCACAGGATTCCAGCATGTACAGCAGGCTGGCTTCCGACTTACAGTCTTCCTGCCTGATCCTCCTCAGTGCTGGGATTACAGGCTTGAGATATCAAGCCTTGTATAATGACATTCGCTTTTGATACTCCAGTTAATTGTGGGCAGTCTCTCTTTCCTTGATTATCAGCCATCCTCCTACCTCAAACTTTCTAAGACTCTCAGAGGAAATTTGTCATACTGGATCGGTCTCATCTCAAATTCCCTTATCAAATTCTTTAATCATTCTGTATGGTAGGCATTGTTACTGCTCTTTTACCGTTGTTGAAGTTAAGGAGATGAAACCCAGAGAGGTTAAAAAACCACTTCAAAGTTGTGTAAGTACAACTCGAGCTAAAGCCTGCCTGACTCAGGCCCGTGGCCTTTATTGTAACTACACCACCACAGGTGGAAAATTCATGCTGAAAAAATACACATACACATTGGGTGAACACAGATGAGTAACTGCATGGCCCTCCTAACTGGTTCAAATTGATTTACTTCGCCATTATAAAGCACAGAGGATGAGGAGACAGATAGAATAGGGTCACGGAGACCAGTCAAGGTCCGCTGAGTCACAGGTAAAATGGAAGAGCAGAAACAAAATCCAGAGGAATCGCCTGTGAGCACATCGCAGGCACATCCAGCCTGGAGACCCGCACCCAGCCTCAGGGATCCGTCTACCAGGCAGGGTTCTCTGTGCTCACACAGGTCTTGCGCGCCTTCGTCTCGCGCTTGCCCCCTCTCTCCCACACCTCTCCCCTTGGCATTCTCCTTTGCCTTGCTAGCCGGGGACATCGCTTGCCACGGTTCCCATGATATTATTGCGGTTCTAGAATGGCCTGTCAACACTTCTGGCAGTACTGCTGCCCCTAAAAATTAAAGAGTGTATTTGCTTTAGAGGGGAAATTGTGAGAACATAATCTTTTAGGAAAGTGTAAGAGAACAGGGCTCCGGAAAAGGTGTGGAAAATGACTCACCTACCTTTTCCAAAAAGATCAGATTTGATAGTTTTGAGGATTCGGGACAGAGTTGAGTGCATGTGGGTTTGAGCATGGCAGTGTCTGGGGTCTGTACTAATCACAGCAAGGAACGCTACAGGTCATTGTTTTTTTTTTTTTATTTTAAAGAGGAAAAAACCCCCCCACAATTTCAAAATGAGATAATAGGAGGGTAAGAATGGACAGGTCGTATCTTAAAATAATGGGAATACTTACTATAGAAGTATATATTCCATGTATAACTGCTTCAGGTTTTAGCTTCAGAATATCAGCAGTTTATACACAAAACACTGTGCTACCATCTCAGCAGGAAATCTATGTATGAAGTGTGTTACTGTCTAAATATTGTCCTTAAAATATTTTCAAACCTACTATGAATAATGTTGGACTAATCATGTGGTACCGAATTGAAGGACATAAGTAGAAGCTGGTATTATGGAAGAAGAATTTGACATTAAGCCAACACAGTACACGCACACGCACTTTAATTCAGAGACTAAGTTGTTTCTCAGAAACAAGATGTGTAGATGTTCTAGGTTTTGAGACCTCTTGTTGGCGTGTGGCAGGATCAAAGTATATAAACGACAGATCTGGTTTGGAGTTTGTAGTCTGTATCCATGGCTTCTTTCCTGTTTTGTGTGCTGCCCCTTTCCTTCCCCTCATTTCTTTGGTCTTTCTGTGCAGTCTCAAACGTCCAGTCTCTGCCATCCGCCAGCAGTTTGTCTGCTGGGAGGATGTGTCAGGACCTTCTGCCTGTCAGGTACCACATGTCACGGAGCGATCTTCACACCGAACTCTCTTTGTACCACATTCAGATTATTGCTGCTTTTCCTACCCCTACCCCTTCACTTCCTATGCTCTGTGCAGTTCAAAGCCAGTTTGGCTTCCCCACCTTCAGGAAGACTTTCATCATCAGACACGGGTTAAAAACGACTTCCAGCAGACGGCTTGTTAGTGGGTCTTTTTATGCCTCAGTAATGATCCATCTCTTATAGCAACGATTTTTGAGATGAGTGTTAAGCCAGAGATGAAGAGATACTGACCTTGTAACCCAGGACTTCAGATTCATTGGCTGAAGTTCTGACAGGCTCCCAGCTCAGAGAAACCTGAGGCCCTTGCTGCTCCCACCTGAGGTTGCTAGGTGCTTCACTAGGGGCTGCAAAGTAAAGAGCGAAAGTGAACTGAGGGGGATCCTCAAGTACATTTCCTCATGTAAATCTTTCCCAGTACTTTGATTTTTTCATGTGTTTAGTAGTTGGCTGATACTACAGGCTTCCTTCCAGCGGGAGTCAGATAAGGAGGGTTTTGCTCCAAGAGTGTCATTTTAATAGCTACTCTACCGAGCTTTTGAACTTGAATCCTTTTATCTCCCTTCTGTGTCAAAATCGCTTAGCCTTGTTTCACAGGAAGATAACCTTTATCTACTGTGAATGCAAAATTTTCCCGAGCGGGTTTTGGAATTCAGATCTAAGCATTGAAGCAAGACTGTGAATCAAAGCTCCCCTCTGAGTGCTTATTATGTACCTCACACAGCTTTGGGAAAGGCAGAAAGATGCTGCCCTTCGTCTGAGACGAACGAGAAGCCCAGGTCACTTACGGGGTTTCTTGGTGGTTGCACTCACTTCGCTGCTCGGCGGCCCGTACCCCGCGCCGTTGTACGCCCTCACTGTGAAGTGGTACAGCGTGTTCCCTTCCAGTCCCGTCAGGATGACGAATGACTCGTTCCCCCTGGTTTTGACTGTTTCTGCTGCATCTTGTTCCATGTCTTTCCAGTAACCAACCTGTCAACACATTATCACAAGACAAATTAATTTTAAGGTTTCCGCTGGGACTGGGACTGCTTGAACATTGTTGTCTTTCTTAGAGGTTGCTGAGGCCCCTCCAAGAAGAAGTCACCCTCCTGCGGCCCTGTTATCAGGCCGTCCTAATGAGGTCACGCCTGTTGCACCTGTGAGAGCTGCAACACCGCCGCTGCAGTCCTCAGCAAGGCATCAAAACCCAGTCACAAGAAAGGGCTGCAACTGCACCCCGCTGTTAAGGAGGACTCACTCAGCGAACAGAAGTGCTTTTTCTCTTGAAGGTTGTCTGAGCCATTTACCATTTATTCAAATTCATGAAAATTTGAATATATTATCTGAGAAGGAAGGCTTAATAACATTTCCTCATAGGCCTCACAAAAACGATGAATCACACAAGCTGTATAGGTTGAGTGGAGAGGAGGTAACAGCACCATGATGAATTGCAGTTGTTTAAATATAGAGAAACACAATATAAGCTTGCAGGAGGGAGGCAGAAATCAACAGCCTTCTAGTAAAGCTCAGCTGTGCATTGAGATCATCTCTTTTGGTTATGAGGTGACTGCTGTCATAACAGACTTGATCCCTGTGATAGACTCTGTGGAGCTGTGTAGCTCAGGCTTGACTTCGCTCTGACACAAGAGCTTGGCACTGTTTCAGTGCGTGAAGAGCTGGCTGCATACCCAGCCCTAAGGTTCTGTGGTGAAAGTAGTTGATCACTGCAGCCACTTCCTTTTCTTTCAAGTGCTGTCTCCTCTGGAATCTGGAGAACTGGACACAACATTTCCCAGATTCTGTTTCAGCAGAGGTTGCCAGTGTACAGTGCGGGCCAGGAGGAGTTAGGAATCTGGAGATATTCTACAGCACGCTTAGGGTTGCACTTCTAGTTGTGATTATGGAAAGCGGCAAGTCATCAGAGCCCTGATCTCCGGAATGAGCCTGTGGAACACCAGGGCATTTTAATGGCCCCAGCCAGTCTCAGTGCCAGCTGGATGCAAAAGAAACAAACAATAGGGAGAGGAGGAAGGAAGTTACAATCTGCAACTCCACCTTTCTGAAGTGAAACTTAGAGTAGTTAGCCATAGTTTTCCTGGTAATAGTTTGGATAAACTTTTTATAAGCATGAAATGATTTTAGCCTCGTTTTTTCTTCTGGTGTCTGTTGTGTATAGAGTGCGCCATTGGTAGGCGACTTTCTAATTTATGGGACAACTTTCTTTGGTTTTTCCCTTTGAGGAGAGGATGACTGCACTTTGATTTGTACAGCAGATATTTGCACTACGTTGGTATGGAACATGGTTGTTAACGACTGATGCTTTTGGAGAGTTGTTAGGTGCAGCAAGGCTGGGTATGAATGTTGAGTAACCAAAGGGCTGGAACACAGTAGTTAGCAACATCTATTTTACCCTTAATCTAGCTTCCTTTTCTATGGTAAAGAAGATAGAAAACTAAAATTCATTTTTCAAGGACTTCCTTGCAGTCAGGGTTCAGGGTAGGTTTTAGGTTCAGGTATTCTGAGGCAGGTGCATGAAATTTGAAACCGGAAGTGAGATGAAAAGCAGACCTTTGCCACTTCTGCTTTGTTGCTGGCGAGCAGAGTAATGGAAGCATTTCTTCTTTGTTTCCCCTTGCAGCATTAATACATTTCTCATTGCCTGGCCACTCCCTTGACGGGAATCAATAAACAGGGCACAGGGAATGCAAATTACTGCAGGCTGGTGAGACTGTGGGACCGGCAACCATAAGGGGACCCTGGGATGAGGACGGTCTCCTCTGGGTCACGCCATACAAATCATGGTGGCTCTCTAGCCAAGTCAGCAGCATGCACTTCTGCAGCTGATGCTTTTCTTCTTGTAGAAGTCAGCCTTGTATTTTGTGGTTAGTCGTAAAGATTGGATTTGAGAATCATTCTTGAAAGATCACCCAGCATTTATGTTAATTTAACTCTCAATAATTTTGTAAACCCTTTAATGCCCATCATAAAATACTTCTCACTGAAGCTAGTTGGAGTAATTGAACTCTTCACAGCTGAATCCTGCTAGATATATCTATGTAGATCTCTAATTTATATAAAAGGCTAATAAAATGATCAAATCCTATTTTTCAGCCCTGTCTCTTCACTGAATTGAACAAGTGCACATAGCTAGCTGCCTGGCTGAACTTCATAAAGCTATGTTTGAAAAGCTGGATGCCTCTAGCACAAACTTTTATATTCTTTGGGCCCCACTGTTCCCAACTCTAGAGCTAGCTTATCTTATCTGATATCTTGGCAGTTTTAAAGGAAAAAATAATCTGTTATTTTCTAGTTACAAGAAGTTGTTAGATGAAAAAAATGCATATCTTTCCTTTCCAGAGATACAACTGATTCCCTGTTCTCTGACTCAGTATTCCTTAACTAGTAAGATTAAGTATTATTGAGGGAGCTGAATGTGACGGAATTAAACAAATTATAGGTTTTCCTACAAACAGATTTTACTATAAATTTTGGACTCTGAAGTATTGCATTTTTAATATTCTGATTAACCATCACAAAATTAAACATCTCAGGAAAATACAAAGTATTTCTTATGTAACAAATGATGAGAAAAAAATATTCTGTCTCTACCACCTGAAACCCAGAGGGTGAGATTTTCCAGTTTGAAACATTTTCTTGCTCTTGGTAGTACATATAACAATGAAACATTAAAAAAAAATGAGAGAGTTGATAATTCACAATGCGAGTGTAATTATTTACCTTTTTGTATGGGAGACGTTGCAGTGAATGCAGTGCTCCTTTAGGGTTTGTTAAGCTAGAAGTGAGGTTATAAAGTACTAAAGCTGAAACTCTCTTATTTTGGTTTCTTTCCCCAGGTGTAGATTTCATGTACTGATAAGCTTTGCGCCCTTTACCTAATCACTTATAATGCAATAAAGAAACATTAAGGAGCTAGTGATATAGCTCAGTGGCACAGCACCTGCATGACAAGCACAAGGTCCTGAGTTCAGTTCCTGGTACAAAACAAATTAAAGAGGTATAAATATTTATAATTTGAAGCATATAGAATCTACTTCATTACCCTCACATAATTGCTTTCTTTTTTGCGCCCCTCCCTACATTTTCACGTACATTTAGTTTGTTTATGACAATATTGAACCTATAATATGTGTTCTTACTTTCGCTCTCTAACATTACAGTTGCACATAAGTATTTTCCCATTAGAGAACAACACTCTATAATATGCCAGTGTAAAACATTTAATCATTATCCTGTTATGGAACATTTGGATGGCTTCCAACATTGGCTCTTTTAATTAAAGTGTTGTCATGGATACCTTCACATACATTGTTTACTACTGCTAGATTAATTCCCTGCAATAGATTGCAAACAGAGATTATAGGTTCCCAAATTATAAAGTTTTTTCAATACAAAATCCTATATCTATTTTCAAGTACTTTATACTAGTATTTTATTCCAATTAAAGGGTGTAAATCTAAGAAATTCTCCAAACTTTTGCAAAATTATGGGTTTAAAGCCAGAAGACTTGACTTTTTTTGGCATCTGTAAACTCATATAATGGGATAAGTTACTTAACCAGTGACTCTCTGTATTGTTGTTTAAAAAAGAAGCAAAATAATCCTTACTTTCGTTTCATCAATTCCAGTTATTTGAGCTGTTCTGTTTCCTAATCCTTTAATATTGCCTATTTTTGTTACCTTTAAGCATGTTTTTTCTCCTTAGTATTACTTTGATTTTTTTTTTAAATGTTTTTTTTTTTTTTTTTTTTTTTTTTTTTTTTTTTTTTTTTTTTTTTTTTTAATTTTTTTTTTTTTTTTTTTTTTAGTATTACTTTGATTTTATGATTTTTCTACTGAAGGTTATTCTTACTTAAAACTGAAATGATATATACTTTTATTATTGTCAGGCACGAAGTATAAAATCTGAATCATTTAACAACTTTAAGAGTACAGATTCGAAATTTAAATCTACAGGATTGCTCTTTATAGTATATACTTAATTCTTTCAAAGTCAATTCTCCCAGATGATAATTATTTTCCTGTGCACAGAGTACTATATATTTTATTTTTTGGTAGGGTAATTCTGAGATATTCATATCATACATAATCCATTTCCCTTACATTAAATAATAGTATCTAAAATCATGATTTCTGCCATATGCAGTTAATGATTAGTGGATAAACTGTGAACTTTCCCCAATCCTCAATCTGCATTTAGTTGTATAAATGTCATTGGAAAATACTTCCCAATATTTTGTTTTCTTATCCAATTTTCCCACTCTTTAAAGGCTTTTTAAAGAACCATTTTAAATTCACAGAAAAATTAAGATAAAGAAATGACCCACATTCCCTTCCCAATACTAACATCTCTCACTAGAGCGGCACATTTTTTGGGACAGGTGAACCTCCACTGATATATCATGTTATCCAATTTTTGTTACTTGTTAGATTTTTATGAATTGAGCTGAGTATACATCTCAGTGGTAAAATGTTTACTTAGTGTGCATGAGGCCCTGGTTCCAACATATGCCCTTGGGGGAAAAACCCACTTCTCTTAGCTCTTGTACTGTACTGGTTTATTGCCATGGGGAGATACTGGTCAGAGAAGTCTTTGCTAAAGCAGGGAGAGCTCTGGTGAAGGCTGAGAGGTAAGTAGGAGCTGAGCAGGCGAAGGACAGTGAGGAAGGAGAGAAGGAAAATGAGTGTGCGGCGTGAGAGAGGAACACGGTACAAAGCACGGCCCAGGAAAAGTCCAGGGAGCGTCATCGTGGGTGAGTGCAAGCGTGGGTACCACTCAGGGCTGGACGCAGGATGCAGCCAGAATTTGTAGGTGGTTTTGTTAAACTGGATGAACACAAACATGTCCTAGCGGTAAGCATAACACACTGAAGGCTTTTCATCAGGAATTAGGTGGGGAGGGTACATGGGACATGTTCACATTTGTTTTTTGAACAGATACACTTAACTATCACAGCTATGTGTTAAAGTACATAGATCACTCTTTTATCAAGTTCGGCTTCCTACTGGATGCAGAATAAATTCCAGAGTTATTGCCATCATTTGCAATATAAAATCATCCATTAAAAATAATATTCTATCATCTGGCTATGTAACATATTTAACCATTGGGGTTACGGGGGTGGGTTCTGACTTTGTGCTTTTCATTAATACGCTGCCACGGTCATCTTCCTATTCAGTATTTCTCACATGTTACATATAGTCTCTGCAGACGCCCTCAGTCTCCTCATACATTTCACTCCACTGTGTTCACTTCCTTCCACGTGAACATGCCTCAAACATGCTGGTACGTTCTTGCTTTAGGGCCTTTGGATTTTTTGTGCTGGGTGCTTGAAGCTGTCACAGTCACCCCTTCCTTTAAAGAGATGGGTTTAATTAATGGAGCGACCTCCTTTGCCTCCTCTCTTAGGAGACTACCCCTCCATTTGTTATCCCTCTTCATTTCACTGTGTTTTGTAATTATCACTACTTACATTTAGCTTTGCATGAAATTACCGTAATTACTTGTTTCATCATTTGCTTTATGATGGTACAGAAGTGAAGAAGTGAATAATTTGACTTTGTGAATAAATGGCTGTGAAGTGAAGAGCAGATTGGAAGGGGCCTATCTTGGTTACCTTGTTGGTTACCACAAAACAATTCTGTCATATTTCTCCCCTTGCTGAGATAACAGCCAAAAAAATTAAGGAAGGAAAGGTTTATTTAGCTTACACTTTGTGGGAGTTTCAGTCCATAATCAGCTGGCTCCAAGGCAGAGTGGCAGGACACAGGCACAACACTTCAGGTGGCACAAGACAGCAAAAGCCTCAAGAGCAAGAAGAGGAGGAACAAGCTTGTTTCCCTCCCTTATATTGCGAACAGGCTCCCCCCACCCAGGGGGCGTGTACTCTCACATAATCTCCATGCCCTCCTCTCCCACAGGCTCAGGATGTGTACAAAGTAAGGACCCTGGCCCCCTGCTCAGTCACTCCTTTAACTTTCTAAACTTCTCAAATTGACACAATGGACAACATCCCAGAAGGGTAAGGGTGTGTCCTTTTCACCCCAGGATGCAGAACTGCTGAGTCACTTAGTCAAGCACAACAGGGCCCAAATAGATCATATGAGCAGTCTGGGGAATTGGTGTAGTCTGTCCAAAGTGGGGATTGCCTGAAATAGAGTTATGGTGATGAGCATAGAAACGGTGTTATGGTGTATGGATTCAGTAATTATTTAGAATATTAAATCAAAAGACCTTGGTGAAGGATGGGAGCTTTCACGATTGTAATATTTCTTGAAATCTGGTGGGATTTCTTTACCTTTTTAAGATAAGATTTGGGGGGAAGTTTATTTAGGGAAATTGCTCACTTTTTGTTAACAGTTTCACTATATATACTTTTATCTTCTTTGTAGATATCTATCGTTTCTGGAGCAAAACTTTTCTACTTCTCATATCTACTATCTTCTCTCAAATTTTCAAATAAAATTTCTGGGTTTTCTTTGTAATTTGGATTACTTTTTGGGTTTGTAATATAAAGCACCTGTTTGAGTGTGTAACAGTTTCAAGTTTGGATCTGATTGCTTCCCATGAATATTTTACTGAGTTTGCTTTTGATTTTATTGCATTCTCTTCCTACCCTGAACTTCTCCTTCTATATCAACAACTATTCTTTGCCTCTGGGGATCTAAAACTATATTTCTATATTTTTTCTGATTTATAAAAAAATCCATCATAAAACAGGAATTCATACTGAGCCTTACCACTTGTTCCCTCTTCCAAAGATTTTCCTTCTGTCTAATCTCCCTTCAATCTTAGTCAACTGATTCTAAGTGGGAAAGTGTAAGAAGGAATTGAAGATTATCTGAGCGGGAAACGTGCATCTGTGGGATGAATCTTCCTGTCCTGGCCCATGCTATGGGGTGGATGTCAGGTTACTGGGTGCCAGCATGAGGTCTGATTAAGATTTCTACAGACAACACACAAAAAATCCACAGAAGTCTGTGCCAAGAGACAAAGATTCGTGGGCTGGGTGTAGTTTGTTTCACTGAAGCAAAGATAAAAGAGGAGGCCAGAGGCTATTTCATTGCTTGCTTGAACCTAGAAAATGGAATTTTGGGGCTGGGTCATTGCACAGAGATGAAAGGAAAGAGAACCTAGAAAACAGTATAATAATTTCATTCCACAGCACGTACTGCTCACAGTGAGAACTGTCTTTCCTTGTGATTTCCCTGGTACTTTGAGGGTGATTAAGGAAAGCTGGTTTTATATGCTGCCACTCAATTCACTGTCATTCCTAAATGCAGAAATTATAATTAATGTACATTGAGGACTTGAAGAAAGATATTTCATTGTTAACATCCTTTCTTTACTGATGGCTCACCTTCAGAATCATTTTAAAACACTATGACCTTTTTCCTACAAATGCTTGAATTGCCTTTTACTTCTTCCCTCATGCAACATTTAAGATCAGCATGCATGTCCTCTTACCAAATTTCAAAATCCTACGTATGGGTGTTATGGTTGATATATTATGTCAACATGGAGAGTCTAGAGGTTTGGCTGAGTGACTCAGCAGGAATCCAAGGTGCTTACTTTGTATACACCCTGAGCCTGTGGAAGAGGAAGGCATGGAGATTATGTGAATGCTATGTGCCCCCTGGATGGGCTTATCCTGTTTACAATGTAAGGGAGAAAAAGTGGCTGCTTGCAGCCATTCCTCCCTTATGTTCTTGTTGTTTTGTTGTTTTTGCTGTGCTCTGCTGCCATGAACGTTTGCCCTCTGCCATATACCATTCTGCCTCAGAACCAGCCAAGCATGGAGTGAAATCTCCACAAACTGTAAGCTAAATAAACCTTTCCTTCCTTAATTGTGGAACTTGGGTATTTTGTCTCAGCAACAAGAGAAAAATAACCAAGACAGAATTTGGTACCAGGAGTGGGATCGTTGCTCTTACTCTACCTGATCATGTGGTTCAAGAGCCTTTGGATATGGTTTGTGGGAAGAGTTTGGAAAGGTTCAGAGATGTTGCCTGAAAGAGATACTCTTGAACACCTTTGGTTGTTCTGTCTGGGAGATTCTGGTCAGAGCTCAGAAGACCAGAAGGCCGATAGAAATCCTGCCAGTGAAGACCAGGTTTGAGAGGTTTCCATTGGGAAGAAGGACTGCATTGGTTGTTGGACTCCAGATGATGTATGTTATAGCTTGGCAGAAAGTTTGTCTGCATTTTGCTCATGTCCAGAGACTTTGTCTAAGACTGAGATTAAGGGTGGCAGCAGACCTTGGCACCATCCACGTAGCCCTGGCTTTAGGTGCATGGAGATTGCAAGAATTCTGAGGTTAAAGAGGCTTCCACCCAGATTTCAGAAGGCCTGGGATGCCAGGCAGTGTGCCCCTGAGACGGCAGTGTGTGAAGCTGTGAGTGTGAAGCAAAAGGTGCACTGGAGACCTCAGAAGTTTAGAAAAGACAGGACCGTGGATCATCTGAGGAAAGCTGCAAAGAGGGAGCAAAGTGAGCCTAAGAGAGAAGCCATGGAGGCTGTAACCACCAGAAGTGCCATAGGGGTGGACTCACGCAAACCTTTTGGAGCTTACAATGTGCCCCAAGTTTCTTCAGATGCTGGATGTGGAATTACAGGACATAGTGTTAGCCTTGCTGGATTTTGGACTTGCTTTGGTCGAATGCTCTATATTCCCCTGTTGGTACCTTTTGGAATGATAATATTTATTTTGTACCATTGAATGTTGAAAGTGTTTAACTTTTCATTTGTATGGGGGCTTGTAACTAAATAGTTTGCCTTATATCTCCGAGGAGACATGGGACTTGGACTTTTCAGCAATTCTGAAACTGTACACTTTGGCAACTCTTGCAGATGGAATAAATGCCTTTTGCATACAGGGATGTGCATGAGTCTTTAAGGGGCAAAATGTTATGGTTCTAATGTAGTATAATGTGTTTGTATCTAGAAACTGGTTTGAAGAAATGTGTCTTGTTGCTAAGTTGACAAGGGGTGGATTGTTATGGTTGATACATTGTGTCAACTTGGAGAGTGTAGAGGTTTGGCTGAGTGACTCATCAGGGAGCCAGGGTGCTTACTATGTATACACCCTGAGACTGTGGAAGAGGAGGGCATGGAGATTATGTGAGTGCTACGTGCCCCCTGGGTGGGGTTAGCCTGTTTACATTGTAAGGGACAAAAAGGGGCTGCTTGCAGCCATTCCTCCCTTTTGCTGGTTGTTTTTGCTGTGCTGTGCTGCTACAAAGTTTGCCCTCTGCCATGTGCTACTCTGCCTCAGAACCAGCCAATTATGGACTGAAACCTGCACAAACTGTAAGCTAAATAAACCTTTCCTCCCTTCATTTTGGGCGTTGCATATTTTGTCTCAGCAACGAGAGAAAAGTAACCAAGACAATGGGGCACACATTTCTCCTGGAAGATAAATTTGTTTTGGTTGGCAAGTGTCCCTGCATGCCTTAGTGTAGTCCATCTCCAGTTTGCTAATCTCCTGAGTTTCACATTAGGTGTAGCTATTAAATTGGTTAGTAACAATCTGAGGGACCCCAGCAGTAAGTGCTATTAGATTGCATGCATATTAGTTGCTTTGCGCCCAGTATAATTCTATCATAAAGGACACAATTTAATCACTCAAATAAGATAAATAAACAATGCTTAGTTATACTTCTGAATATTTATGAGGCAGTTCAATAGTGATTGGAGGATGTGACGTGCAGAAGTTTAAAATGCAGCAGGAACATAATAATGGAGATCACTCACTGAATAAATTTGTATTTGTTTTTCCTAGGTGGTGTTTCTATTATCTAAGAAAATATACCAAAGAAGCCTGGCTATAAATATGATTGAATTTCTTCTTCATTCTCTACATGAAGTTCCTTGTTGGTGTTTCAGAGACGTTGGTTCCCTTCCTTGTCTTCCTCACTCAAATATTCTTCCAAGAAAGAGTGCACTGAACAGAGAAAACTTGGTGGTGTTTTATTACAATGAATGTACCTGAATATGTCCCAGGAGATGACCTGCAAACCCTAAGTGTTTCTTAACTGATTTTAGGTAGGTCAAAGAATAACCATTTTGATCTGAAAGCTAATAATCCAGGCAGAAGTAGTAATTTTTAAAATATTACATAATTAATCATAGAATATGCTCTGAATGAGATATTGGAATGGAGATTTTGGGAAATGTATAGTCTGAATGTATGTTAGAATAAAACTTTAGTGATACGTTCAATTTAAGATGTTTGAAAAACATTTTAAACTTAAATGAAGTTGAAAGAAGAGTGTAAAGATAATTGGACACAACTTAGTAAATTGGAAAAACAATAAAGAAAATAAATAAAGCTAATCTTTTGAAAAGATTTTAAAGTTTGTAAATGTCCTGGATCAAGAATGGTCAAAGGAGGCAGAAGAAAAGGAAAGGGAGGCGGGGAGGGGGAAGAGGCAAGTTATACAACTTGTTGATACGAAGAAAATAATAGCACTGATAGAAATCTGGATGAACAGAGAAGTGACACAAACTTTGTTCCAGATGACAATTACAGTACCCAAGAGCATACATCCGAAAGCATAAGGAACGGGTATACACACAGTACAATGTACTCTCGGAAAGCTGAAACTGTAATGGGCAAGAATTATGAATTTGTGGCTTTTTAAAAAAGATTCCTCCGGGCCTCCTGACTCTGTCAGGGAAAGCCTGCAGCCTTATCAGTTGGAGCTGCAGAGGAAGCTCCGCACAGGATGAACAGCTGGAAACATCAGAGGGAAATTCAAGAAGGGAGAGAACTGAGACATGATAAGAACCTACATGTGAGTTTTGGCCTCTTTAAACTCTCCACTGAATGAAACATTATGCTTACCCAAGGGGAGACATGCTTGGTAAATAAGGTAGGTAGTGACTAAGAATGCACTTAAAAATAGAATTAAACTAGGTGGATCTTTGGGGTTGCTACTTTTTAAAGTGAGTGCATCATTTAATCTGCAGGAAGCAAGGAGACAGCCATTTTTAGAAGTTATATATTAATAGAGTTTTTGCAATTAATTATGTTTGGTGAAATAAAGTACTGGCTAAGGTTTGTTTCAAAATTAAGGAGGTGGATTAAGGGTAGTTACGTATAAAATAGATTACCCATTATCCCAAGGTGCATGTTGAGTACGTGGAAACCCTTATACTGTTGGTATTCCACATCTTCTTAAGTATTTAATAGCACAAAGCTAAAATAAATCTAAAAGGGTAACAGCTCTAACGGCATCAAAAATAAAACATGGATGCATCTAAGGAAATATTCTGGAAACCTATACTGGCAAAGATCAAAGAAAACATAAAGAACAAAGGGATATACCATTACCGTGAATTAGAAACTTGATGTTTTGAAGTGAGTAATTTTCTGAAATTGCTTTCTATAGTTTTACTATTGATAACAGACCCAAACTGGAAACAAGCTTAGTGTACTTCCAGGGTAGAAGTGTACATTGTGCAATACTTATGCAGTATCATTTAGAGGACAGTACGAACCACAGCTGCATACAATATGTGCGCATCTTACTGCTGAATGAAAAACACAAGAGAAAAATTTATACATGATTTTCAAAATTGGAAAACCAATCAGGGTTGTTAGAAGTCCGGATGGCGATTTTTTTTTGAGGAGGGATGAGACTAGAGACTGTAAGAGAGATAAGATAAATCTTAGTTTTAGTAATGCTTTGCTTCATGACCTGGATTATGATTACAGTGTATTTACTTTATAGTAATCCATGGGGAAATACATTTATGATTTCTGTATGCTTCTATACATAGTTTAAAAAGCAGTCTTATTTAGAAAATAAAGTTTTGGCTGCTTAGTAATTGGCAGGTAGTCATTTACTAATGGAACTTAATCTAATACTAAGGATGCCATTAATAACTATTTGTTATTGCAATCGAGCATTGTATAAAATTTGTCCTTTTTCTAGCATATTGAACTAGCCCTGGTTTGTGCCTCTGTTCAACACTCACAAAATTAGTTTCCAGGTGCTTGAAATATAAATATGGCCTTCAAAAGGAAGATTGTGTTGAAATGTAGTAATTCTCAAGTGAGTTGTTTTAAGAAAACTTGAACAAAAATGATTAAGCATTTGTGAAATAAAATTAAATTGGTTGATGTTCATATTTAGTATTTTACTTTCTGTAGGGAAGCTTGATACGTGATGGGGTAGCTGGGACTGTGGATAAAGAAAACCTTCCTTGGTAGTGGTGAAGTAAATTACATCTGTGTTGAAGAGTAAGAAAATGGGATACAATTCCTTGCATGATAAGAGGTAGTACGAATACTTTTTTGATTTCTTGGTGATAAAACAATATATTCAGTAAAAAATTCTGTTCTATTTTAAAAACTAAAATAGTTCATGTGAAATTTTTAATAGAAAACGATTTAAAGTAATTTGTCTTATAGGATTTCCTTCATGAAGCCATGCAGAGTCAACTTCTGAAAGAATTCTTCAAAGTTGCCTTTCCATAGAGACAGGGAAGGAACAAGTTAAGGGCTTGCAAGAATATTTATTCAATTTTTTTGATCTTTTGATCTTTGTAAAACAAATACTTTTGGTTCACCTCGTGGTCCATAAAAGTAACGTAAGAAGGCAACCGAATAATGATGACATGGAAACCAATCACTTTCAGTCAGAGTCCACAGAATTTCAGAAAGAGCTGGTGTCTGATTTTCTTCTACTATTCAATTTCTTGTATCCTTATTTTTATATAGTCATAATAAGAAGCAAAGAGAATCTGTCGAACAGCTGCTACCCCGATACCATCTGGAAAAGGGAGACAGTCTTTGTTTTAGCCTTTTGGTAGCTGGCTTTACTTCAGCTCTCTTTTCCCTCTCACTCATATCTGAGATTCCATTTTCACCCGCACATAAGCCTCCCTTCCTTGCTATATAAATTAAATGCAATCTGCCTACCTGCAATTGTTGTCACACAGCAGTGAGGCCCATTTGTTTCTGTCTCATGCTCTGATGATTAGTGTCAGATCATAAAATACAGAACAACAACAATCTTGTCCCTTCTCCCCTGCAGAAATCTGCACCACAAGTGATTTTATGAAGCAAAAATACAACTGAAGTCTTTTCAGTGCAATCAATACGTGTCAATGGCTTAGTGACTTGTCTGAAATGAACTTCTAGGTTCCATATCTTCTGGGAGTTTTGAAGAAAACATTTGCAAGTCTCTCCACAGCTCCAAAAAAGAGTTGCTAAGGCTGCCTTTTAATGACAATTGCAAATCAGAGCAAATTGTTCTGTTTTTTGTTTTCTCTTCATATCAGCACTAAAGAATTTAGAAGTAGGACACTGTACACTTGTCCCCATGCTATGGAAATGAACTGTTACTTATTGTTAAAATGAGGATCACGATTAGAAACTAATATACAAGGACTAATTTTCTTAGAAAAATGGGACAATAAATGCACACATCTTCTATTTGGCCATCATGGGGGACTTTCTCCACAGGCAGAATAGACAACATAATATTTTTTAAAACTTTCATCTAGCGAGAAAAGTTATTTCTTTTTTTATTCAGTAAGCAAAACTCATTCATTATTTTATTTAGGAAAATAGAGGGCATTTTAGGGACAGAAGTCCATGTTCATGTAAGCAGAGAAACATATGAAGAATGGTCAAAATATATAGTGAGTGCTTAATAAAAATTATTACAGTGAAAGCTACATTGCTGTTAATTCCTCTCAAAATATTCCTCCTTGGTTTGGACGCGGTTAGACCATCATCAGCACCACTTTCTGAAGTGGCTCTGGAATTCCTTTTTGTGTCCTTACAAGTCGTATTAAAAATGCAGTGAATGCTGCTGCTGAGCGCCATCTGAAAGGAAGCGGTCTCATAATAACATTATGGTGGGTCCTTCCCTGCCTCAGTCACTGGTGCTGCTACCGTACAACTTCTGGCTCTTCCCCAAAGTCAAAATGAGCATGAACAGTAAATATTTTGAATCAATTCAGGACACCGAGGTAGCTGAGAGCACAACTAAAGACACTCATGAAAGAGAACTGCTTCACAGTGACACCAGTCATGATGAGATAAATGTGTTCAAAGTAAGGGGTCTTGTGAAGGGAATTAATGATGATGTATATTTTAGTGTAACACATTTAAAAAAATTACACATTCACCATATTTTTCAGCCATACTTTCTAAACCTTACAGAGTACTCAAATGGATTTATTCTGACAATTATTTCATGAGGATCTGGGTGACAAGGAATCCTGGGGTAATTATGGACACAGAATTATAATGTTCCAACATCTTTCTTATTCATTTGCATAAAATTTCCATATATTTCCCTTAGTAGTGTACTATAAACTTTTTGAGGCCAAGGGATATACTTTATAAATTTATATGTATCTAGTACACAGTGCAGTACTTGATTATGAATAAGTATTTGATGAGTGAAGGAATTACCACAGTCTTTTATCTTGCTTCCAGATCAAGGCAAATCAGAGAAAAGATTGTGAGTTTTGGCCTTCTCCACTCTCTTTTCTTTCCAAACTGGAGTATGCTCTGAATTGGTATCCTGGTCATAAAAGTCCTGTATGCTCTGAAAAGCTTAAGTGGCTCTGCTCTAGGATTCAGGGGTTACCATTCACAAGGCACTTCAGCGCTGGTGGGTCCATAAATCCAAGACAGAACCTAATAATTTACATGCATGGGCCAGTAGCAGAGGTAGCAGTCCAGATGGGCGAGTCATGGTTATTCATGAAACAAAGTTGTTCAGTAAATTCAATGCATTTCCAACTTTCAGTCATGCTGCATATCATAAGTGAGAAATTTTGCATATCTCAATGCTTTCTATGTTAAGTCTCTGTAGCCATAAAATCTCAAGGAACGAATACAAGTAATGAATTGTCAAAAGGGCTGTTCTAAGAAAATATTAACAAAGTTGTTTAGATATTTGTAGAATACAATAGATGGTTTGATGTCTGTCTTTGGGATTTCGTAGTTACCTTTCATGGGTGATGTTTCTTTGCATGGGGCAGTTTCTACCTAATCGTGGTACTGAGCAGTGCCTAAAGGTGGAGTCACTAGAAGGGGAAAGAGATAATATCATTAAAATATCCTCAAGTCTCTCACCAACAAAGATGTTTTCTAGGCATTAGGGGCTGTCACCATTCTCACCCTGTCTTTTTATATAATTTTCCCTACTATCTTAATCACTATAACTGGTGTATTCCATAGGGCAATTAGTGAATTTTTTAACAAGAATCAATCTGTGACTGATTCCAATTAATAGATTAATGGTTTTGAAAATGTTGCACTAGTTGAAAATTAGTTTAAGTCAAGTGCCTGGTTTGCTGTTTCTCAAGCCAATTAGGATGTAATGGAATGTTCCTTCTGGAGGTGACAATGGCACACGTCCTTATAGTGCTCCCGCAGGGGCACCTCAGAGGAAAGAATGACAAACCCAGTCATCAGTGGAGAGCAGATACCTGGAGTTAGGACCAAGACCCAGATTTAAGGATAAAGCCCAAACCAAAACACAAAAACAAACTGAAAAGAGAGTAGGCCCCTTCGCTGGACTGTGAACTCTCTAAGGCAGGAACTTCGCCTTCGCTCTATTTTACTCATTATTTTAGCCTGAGTGCTGCAACAGCTCAATAAATATTAGCTGAACAGCTAAATAATGAATGAGATTCTGATGAAGTGTGGAAAAAGCCAGATCAAGGATATCTGAGATCAAAATTTCACGGGAAACCAAGGATTACAATGAGAATCTGGTTGCAACCCGATTCAGGAGCTTCCGCAGTTAGACTCCAAATTGAGCAGGGAGAGCACAGTGATAGAGACTTACAAGAGAGATCAGGAAAGGCCATGAAAGCTTTAAGGACTCTGTTGTTGATGACGACCATCTTATTTCTAAATGATCCTTACTAACTGTAGCCTCCCTAACTCAGAAGAAAACACATAGATTTCAGATTCAAATGAGATACAAATGGCTTCATTTATTTGGTATGATGAATTGGGGGGTTAACATGATGTATTGTACACATTGTGACTGCCACACCATGTATTCCAGAGGTATGGTCTTCAACATCAAAATGACGGGTGAGTACATATTTGACAGGGAACATATTCTAGAAGGAAATAAGTCTGTGCATATGATGTCAGGAATCATCTATTTCTCATTTAACCTTCCCTGTTACACTGGGTACATCAAGTGGAATTTCCCATATAAAAGTCTCAACTTTTAACTTTTTATGTGAGCATAAACGTTTTCCACAGTGGTTAATTAGATTTATTTATTTATAATCTTTGCTGCAGGAATATTCAGATATTGACTCATCCTCTTAACTATTTCTGATACCAAAAGTGGAAAATTGTGATTTTTCTGTGTATCAACACCTTGATATCCTACAAGAGACCCAGATAATTTCTAGCAAATACAGGTGATAGCAGAGAGCTCTGAATTGAAGTAACCTCCTCCTGAATTATTGCCATTAATCACTCTTTGGACAGCAGTGGTATTATCAGAGATGTTAAATGTCTATACCTGAAATTACTAGATTGGTAACATAAGGAATATTGATTACTTATTGGGTACAGAACACTTCTCAGTCTGAACCCAAATGGCGCTTTTCTGCCTTCATCACATCTGATCTCATATCGTACTTAAGCATAGTTGGCCATTTCCTTCTTGTTGATCAACTCAAGCTTCTTTTTAAAATTTGTACCTGGTTTTCCCCCTACCATGCTGATATCCCCAAGCCGGTCTCATTGCTGATACTTCCTCCTTAGTGAAACTCCTAAACCCGAAGTGCAAAGTCCCCTCGCTGCCCTCCTCTCTCCTGGAAGTTTTGTTTTTAGGTGCTTTTGTTTAATAGCTCGGCTTTCCGAGTGTTGGTTCCTCAGCCCTGACCTGTGGATTAGACTCCAAGCTCCACTGTCCAGGTGACACCCTGAGATCTCAAACAGGCATCTCACACTGAACGTGATCAGAACAGAACTCTTTCTTTCCTACCTCCGAATCTGTTCTTTGTTCAGTTTCCCTCATGTTTTGGGTAAAATGAACAATTTACTCGTTTGACTAATCCAACAATGCAGAAATAATTCTTTTCGAACCAGTCAACAGATCCTGCCAGCTCTGCCACTAAAGTACATCCACTTCTTTTCCACTTGACTGCCAGGCCTGAGTCTAAATTACCGTCATTTCTTCCTTACAATATTGCAAGAATCTTTTAATTTACACTCCCTCATCTTTATCCTCTTTCCCTTTTTATTCTTTACAAAACGAAAAGCCATTATTATTTTTATGTCACTCTCATCCATAAATTACTCTTTGCTTTTCTCTACATTTGGAGTAAAATACAGTCTCTCCGAAATCTCCGTGTCCCTAGGAATCCTCCCTGTACCCACCCCCACTTTTAATCCCATTCGTGTCAGGCTTTACTGAAGTCCAGGGCGCTGTGTCTTTGTGTGCCTTGAAAGAACTAGGTCTGTTCTACTCTTCAATTGGTGCATATCGTTGTGTTAGTTTATCTTGCTTGCTTTTTGAAACTTTGCTTTCCTTGATTAGGATGTGACATTTATAAAAGTAGCCCCTTGATATTCAGGAAAAATGAGAGGAATCTTAAAACACCGTCTCCTCTCTTTTCCACAGGGTACATACTACTGTTCTAGCTTTCAGACACCTGAGAGAAACTTAGTATTACAGCTACAAAAGTAACTCATAGGATGGAGAGAAGCACATAAATTTTTTAGCCAGTCTCATGAGTTTTGGTGACAAGGGGCTTTGTTTCAAGTACCTGTTTGGCTAGTGTGCTCAGAATTTTTATCATTACCAAATATAGCAAGGATTGTGGTAGGGATAAAATGGAGGCAAGAAATAGAAGCAAGACAAAATTTTCATCTTTAGGGGATATTATGTTTTATTTTATATTTATTTTTGTCTTTTTGAGACAGGGTCTCACTGTGCAGTTCAGGCTGGCCTTGAGCTCACTTTGTAGCCCAGGCTGGTCTCAAACTTGCAACGATCCTCCTGCCTCAGGCTCCCGAGGGCTGGGATTACAGGCGTGCGCCATCACGCTTGGCGATATTGTGTTTTACTAATGTTTAGGCATCTCACTTTCAAAACGATATTTTAATAAGGAAGTATGGATGGGAAGAAGAGGAGAGGGGTAAGTGCCCGGGTGGGAAGATACTCTCTTTAGAGATGTAAAAAGTGAATGCAGGAAGGAGCAGGTGAGAGATGCTGAAAAGCTTCATTTTGACCACTTTAGTCTTAAATCTACATATAACTATCTAGCTATGAGGCAGCCTAAACCAAAATTAGTCTTTGTTAAATATTCTTTCTTTAAAAATTATAAGTAATGCAGTTGACCATTAAATCTTGCTTGATTATTTTCAGATTATAAAAGATATTTAGTTTTATGATTAATAAGATGTTGATTTTTTCCTACTGTTTAAAGTCCATATTTTAACATTAATTTGTAATGCATTATAAAATATAGATGTTACTGTATCTGTGGTGTCTACCATTTCTGTGCCTAAAAATCGATTTTCAGAATTTGTGTCATTTTAATTTAAAAATATAGTCATTGTGATGATTATTCTAAAATGTGATTCATTGCTGTTAGCTTTTTTATATTTAAAGATATTCCCTTTTGCTTCAGATAAGTTGTCAATGAAATACACTTAGCAAAAACACAGTCTCTGACATTCTTGATCTTAACCTCCAGGCAAACTTTGATGAAAACATCAAAACATTAGAAACCATCAAATTTGTTAAGAGTTTCTTCCATGTGCATGCATAAATTTGGGTTCTCATATTCTGGTGATTTATATGTATATGCACATATGTACATATGTATGTATGTATGTACACTCATGTGTATGTAAGAGGCAGGTTCTTGCCATGTTTCTTGGGCTGGTCTTAAACTTTGGATTTAAACAGTTGTGGGACCCCAGCATCCCTGTAACTCTGTGCCCGGCTTCATGTCTATGTTCTTCTCAGCAGCAGCAACTCCACAGAGCATGATGAATCTCTTCTCTTGATTTCAAACTTTCGTTGTTTTCCTCTTAGTTTGATCAGACCTTCCTTTCTTGAGGGAACTACTGGGATCAGTACTCACAGATCTTCTTTGTCCGTACGCAGTAATCTCAGCCACTGTATGCACTGTTTATATAACAGTGATTCCTTGGAGTTGTTTAATCGTCAGTGTTTGTCTTATGTAAAAGTACTTTGACAGTTTCTTCTAGAAATAAAAATGGTTTGGGCTGGGAACATACCTTGGTGGTAGTGCACTTGCTTACCATGCTTGAGGTCATAGGTTTGATCCCTAGTGTCACACAAGAGCAAACCAAATCGAACCAAACCAAACCAAATCAAACCAAGCCAAACCAAACCAAACCAAACCAAAATAAAGCTTCTAAAACTTGACTCATTCAAAATGATACCTGATCTTTCAACCCAACTCTGCTTCTTTCTGAGTTCCAGTTTCTGTGAATGACAATGTCACCTTGAACATATTCTTGGAACAGAAAATCTACAATTTGGTCCATTCTCTCTTTCACAGCCCAGGTCAACTCCATTATCAAATATTTTCACATCTTCACCCAAAGTTTAGTATCCTACGAGGAACACTTCTCATCAGTTCCACTGTTACTGCTGCCCTGTCTCAGCTGCCTTTCCAGATCTCCTCCCTGAGGCCTCCCCTCGAGCCTGTCTCTGCCTGCTAGACAGAGAGGACCTCAACACTATAGCACTACTACATGCTCTCCATATGAAAAATGCTCACGTGGCTTCTCCTTATATTTAGCATAGAATCCAGCGTTTTCGCCCTGGTTCGCAAGCCCACGTACCATTTGGTCTTCATTCTGGTGATCTTTCCACTATCTTGCTGTTCTTCCTGTACACATCGCTCTCCCTTCTCTGACTCTACACAAATACCCTCGTCTCAGAAAGGGGGTCTTTCCACACCTCTAAAAATACTCTCCTACCTCTTTTCTTTCTTGTCCTGTCTTATTTTTCTGTGGAGGGTTCATCAACACCTGAAATTATATCACACACGTTTTAAGAAGTTTTTGGTGTTACTGTCTTCCCTACTACAATATAAGTTTCAAAAAGGTGCCACCTTTATTTTGCTCATCATTTTATTCCTACCATTTATATCAAAATACGGTGTTTTAGCAGGCCTTCATAAATATTTATTGAATTAGTGACCTGATCACTCTAGGGTATCGTGGAGACCTGTCAGTACCTTGAGTCATGGTGGTCACGTCAATGACAAGCGTTAAGGGCAGGTTAACCATTGAGGGTAACTGGTTGTATTGCCTGGATCACCACTGAAAGATGGAGCAGATTGGATGCTTACTGCCCTGTGCCTCAGAATACACTTGTGACTCGTGACAGTGCATGCCAGACACCTGCCCCAAGGGCTCTGATTTAGATATCTAGGGTAGGTATGCACTTAGGTAGTTATTTTTAAGAGGCTGGGCTCGTTAAAGGCAGAGCCTGAGATAGGGATTTGAGTCTATGTGATTTACTGTGTGAATGCTTGCAGAAAAAGCCCGTGAGGCAGGGAAGTGCTATCATGGGGAAGAGGAGCAAACATGTGGCTCCCGGTAACCCGCTCTTAGGCTGATGCATGCAGCAAGGGCTCTGTACTGCAGACCATACTAGAGAGCTGTTTCTCCTTGAGGCAAGAGGCTAAGTTAAATTTGGCATTGGGCTTTGGCTGCTTTATTGAGGGAGAGGTAACTTTGCAGGCAAGGAAGGTGTCCTTAGAGGAGGTCAGTTCTCTGGGGGGAAGATCTGAACCATTATGAGCCAACACTCACAGCAGCTGGGAACACTGTGCTAGCTCAGAAAGGGGCTGTAGGCCAGCTGCCACGGTTAGTCATAAAAATGGGCTGATTGTTTCTCATCTTTTAAATTACTTTTAATTCTCTTTGTTTAGTCAATCCTGCATTCTTACATCTGATAATGTGAGCAACTTCATTGAAGATAACATTATGTAACACAACCATTGTTAATTCCTATCATCTTGTTTTGAAATCCTGTATTGTTCTTATTGTTTTTGTGTTGTTTTATTTTTGTCTCTGTTGTTTTGCTATTGTTATTTCTTCCCTTTAAAATAAAAAAAATGGGCTGATTGTGAAGCTCAGAGATTCATTCTTTCAACAAATACCTTCAGAGGCTGATCCCAGGCTGAGCGCTTTCAGGTGCTGGGATTTGGTGGTGGGTACACAAGGTTGCTGCAGCATGCACAGGGTGAACCTGATATTAATCAAATATGTATGCAGTCATAATAAGACACTGCTGGATTATCGTGCCAAATAATGAATTGAAGCAAGATTATAAAAATAAGCCCAAAATATTATGCAGTCAAGTAATTTTTAAAAAAATAAATAGTTCTTGCAGTAACTCTGAGATTAGTATGTAAATTCTCACCACAGTAATTGTTATCTAATACTAGCTGTATGTTAATCAAACAGTTACCAGGCATTATTTGAAAACTCAGATAAAGTTTTAAAATTTGCTCTTAGAACTATGTTTGCATGCAAGAACTCTATATACCATTGTTGAAAAAAAATAGACAATTTTCTCTTAGAAGTTGGAGCACAGGAAGAATTAAAATTTTTAAGTGCAACAGGTCAGATGCCGGTTCCCTTTTGTCTTTTCAAATTACTCTCTTCGTTCCTACTGCAGTCTGGCAAGGAAGGCAAAAGTAAAGCCTGTATGGAAGCAGCGCTCTTGCTACCGTGGAACGGTCAACTCTGTAGATTTGTCATAAGTTTTTAGTCCTTGTGGAGGCCACAGCTGGAAGCTGCTGAATTTGTATGCAGTGTTCACCATTAATAGCTTGGTATTGGTGTGTTTGAAATAGCAATATGTAATAAATAAAACGAAATTTGAACAAGCAGGTACAGATCACTGGGTTCCAAGCAGAGTTTGAAAATTCAATATTAATATAGAACATCAGAGATAAGGCCAAAGAAAGTAAGAAACACTTTTGCTTTTCTACATTTCATTATCAGAAAGACACAAGAATATTTAGATCACTAATCAATTAGTAGGTACCAGAAGTATCTGAAATTCCTGATTTTACCCAATGCTCTATTTTCACCCCTATTTGTGGTATCTTTGCCCAGTGCTCTGAGGACCACCACACTGAAAAATAAGTAAGCTAATGAGGGCGTGGTGCTTGTCGGGAAAGCAGTGTTTCCTGCTTTAGCAGAGAAGAATTTCCAAGGAATAAAATGCTGTTGACATGTCACCAAATCATCTCTTAGGCAGACGTAGTGCAGTGGAAATTACAAAGCTTATTGTCAGTAATTCTGCTCATACCTCAAATCCCTGCGGTCTCCCCAGACTCTCCTTGATATGCTTCCATGCGACGAGAACCTCGGACACAGACATACTTGTAGCCTTGACGTCAGTGGGAGCAGCGCTGGGTTCTGTGTGAAAGAGAGTGGGAGCAATAAACTGGGAACTTCACTAGTACATCTACCAAAGTAACGCGCCTGCACCTGCCCGGTGCTCGCTGCCTTCTCCCTTACTTTTGCAGTGAAGTGCTCTGGTAGTTATGAAAAACAAAAGATAAAAAGGTGATCTTGTGTTTCTATACATAAGTCCTTTCATCAGTTCCGCACCCGAATCTGGCAGGGTAAGCGGAGGAGGTCTTTATCCTTGGCCTGGCTCTGACAGTTCTAGAGAGGTTCAGTGGTCTGACTACAGTTGTCTGTCAGCCCATGATACTGATGAGGGGAACTGTCTACGGAGTCAGGGTGGCTTTTTGTTGTGATTGTTGCCGCTGTTATTTTTTGCCTTTAAAATGACTTGTGATGGTATAACACATACATGTCTGGAAACATCACATCCCATTAATGTACAATTTTTGTGTTTTCATGTCTCAGTTACACTACAAATCTAATGAATAAAATAATACTCTTATTTTCACCTTTAGGTAAATTGTTTTACCTCCTCCTATTACCTGGTTCCATCTTCTGTAATGCGGGCATAATAAGAATATTATCTCATAGAGTTTAAGACTAGTTTTAATTATTATAAGACACATAAATTATGTAGTGCTATCGTTGGTGCTTAAAATGATCCTCGGCATGTACTTGTTAGCTGTGCAGGAACAAACAGAATCCAAATTACATTGACACTTTTTGGTGCTCTAACCACAGAACTACATTTCGGTGATTATATAAGAAATGTGTTATGAATTGTGATATTCACAAGGCACGCATTGACTTCTAAGACAGGTGTGAGCTGAGCAGAAAAGCCCCGAAAGGTCTTGGTGCTATCGCTCAAAACCACGTTCCTGTTTGTTCCTATGCTTAGTGGCCTTTCACACCAGTTTTTTTAAGTACACAAGGTCTGCCTGGCATCCATCAAGAGGTGCTTTTTATTTTAGGTTGCATGGTCTCTGAGCAACAAAATATTTCTACTTTTGACATGAGTGAATCATAAAGACTGTCACAAACACATGTTAAATGAAATGGCAGAATAAAGGCTGTATATTCGGTCAAGCAGTTCTGTATAAAACCTATTTGAAAAAAAAATCACACTCCTGAAAAATTGTAGAGATTTTGATACGAATCCCATGCCACTGGTTAGGATTCAGATTAATGTGCTAACGTTATTCTTTTTCAGATGATGACACCAAAGATAGCAAACATGAGGACAGACTTCTACATAAGAGCTTTGAAAGGCATTGCAAGAGACCTGGAGAGAATTACAACCTTTCCCAGATCTTCCCTTTTCTAATAGAAGGTAGTCATACATCTACCTGATTCTTTTTAATATTATTAATTGAAAAAAGTATCAGTCAAATATCTATTCATTACTGTAAAGAAAGTCTACAGAAGAAGATATTTTTCACAGGTATATATTTGTACCAAGCAGTGCTTTTCTTTTGGTAAAGCTTTCATTAAAATCACATGATGTGATTATGTCAGCAAACAGTGATTTGGTAAACTCACACTGATCTTTGCACAGAAGTTGGCACTAACTCCTGTCACAGTATAAGTTGGAGATTCTTGTTCTGTCGCCCTTTGAGTGTTTTTTTTTTAAATTTTCTTTTCTGGGGTTTCACTCATCCCACTTTCCAACTCCCTCATACTTATTTATCACTCAAGTGTTTTTAAAAATACGTTCTGGGAAAACTTCCAGGTAATAGTAGTTTCAGATTTTGGTTTTGTAATTAAATGGAAGGAAATGCTGGTGTTTTGAGGTGTGTACAATTTGGTCTCCAGGGTTTGGGGTGTGACTTGTTTCTAAAGGAACCACACATTGCATATCATTTGCTATTCAGTTGCAGTTCTGCTTCTGTATTTAGAATGAATGTGTTGCAGAGATTTCTGTGCCAAATGCCTTCCTTCAGCTTTTATATTACTGAAGCAATTACATCTTTGTCAAAGAAGATTGCAGGGGGATAAATAATTTCAGAAGCACAAAATGTGGTTGGGTGGCAGCTTTTCTATCCCTCTTTATCTTTAGAGAAAGAAATTACTTTATCAGCTTTCAGGAGCACTACACAAGTTTAAGTACCTCTCAAAAAGAAAGTGAAAAAAAAAACCCCAGAAAACAAAGTAGAAGAAAAGTGTTCCTAGCCAGGCATCTTAATTTTTATGTAAAAGCTCTGAGGATTTTTAATCAGGTCACCTGACATTTCACAGTTGCATTCTTGGTGTCTGCATGTTATAGGGGCATCTAATTGAATCTAATTCATTCTTCTGCTACCTCATTCTGATTGAATGAGGGTAATTCATGCAAGAATTGCGATCTAAGTAATATCAGAAGTGGACCTGTGCCGTCCTGAGTTGGAAATTTCAGCATGGGAAAAAGAAATGATCTCAGTCAGTTTCTTCCAGATGTTTCCTTATGTACTGCTTGATAGCGGAGTGGGCAGGGATCACGGGCTGGACCACAGAAAGCCTGGGCTGGGACTGACTGTTCTGTCTGGAAACCAACTGTGGCTGAATGATGGACACTGGCCACTAGAAAGGGTTTTAAAAACACCGCTTGGATCCAAAGTCACAAATGCATGGCCGGTGCATCTCCGGTTACTTGGTCTATTTAATGTGTAGAGGTAATTTAATTTAAGGCGACACTGAAGTGCTGATCTATTTTATGACCGTAAGAATTTACAGCTTTGAAACAAAAGGAAGAATGAGCCTGAGGTCCTGAGTGTTGTGGTGTGAAAACGAGCGGTTTACTCCCTCAGGGCGTGTGCAGCGCACTTTCCTGGAGTCCCTGCAGCTCCCATTGCCCCACCGGGAGCACCTGGTGTTTCCATTCCTTAGCTGATACCAGAGGCCTTTGAGTTATACAGCTACGCTTTAAATTTATGCTCTCATTCTGCAGCTATGAAAAATTATATGTACCAAGGGCGATGTATTCAAATTCTACTTCTTGCTTTGAAAATACTCAAATGAAAACTTAGTTCTGAAGTAGTCTTTCCTCTTTTAAGCTTCGTGCCAAGCAAGCAGCCGACTTGTTCTCAGTTTCTTAGCAGCAGTTCCGCAGGGCAGGGGAGATGTATTTCTAGAAATATACACAGTTCATTCTTTTGTGTTTTAGTCTGGTTTAGTGTTTGTTTTTGAGATAGGGTCTTGCTGTGTAGTCCAGGCTGTCCTCGAACTTGGTGCCTGAGCCTCCTGAGTGACTATAATTTATTCTTCTGCTACCCAAATGCCTCCTAATGTCTGACAAAGTACAGGTAGAAGATGATTAGGAGCAAACAGGTGAGGGGAAGAACTCAAGGAGCTAACAATGAATAGCCTTTGAGGATTTGCTGCGCTCCAAGCCCGCTTAGTTCTTTACACGTATTAACACTCCCAACAACCCTATTACTACTTCCCTGTGAGGAAGCTGAGGAACGGGGAGGTTAAGCGGCCCAAGATCACACAGCAGCCAAGCGGTGGGGGGACTGATCTGAACACAGGCAGCGGGCTCCACACAGCCCTGCGTGCTTCTGGGCGTCTGCTGCGCTGTGCTCGCCTCATGCGTCTCTCACTATCGCTCTTTCCTCCTCCCCTCCCTTCTAAACCCTCTTGAGAATTTTTATGTTGAACTCCCCCGCTTGGTCTTCCTACTTCTAGATCATTCTAGAAATTACTGAGTCCCATTTCATCTCTCTGTTGTCCTTGCCACAGGTTCACTATCAACTGCCTTTATCCTGAGTTCATGGACTTTGGGATAATTTTGAACCACAGCTGTGCTGTTCCTCATAGAGCACGTCCTATTTGGGAATTTCTAAAACTCTCCTGAACTGGGAATCACGAGGTGTTTTCTGTCCCTCTTATCCGTTTCACTTAGGTAATTTGATGAAAATTCAAGAACTTCCATCTGAGATTAAATGGTGTTATGTCGAGCAGACTGAAAGACTTAGGATCTATTTCTCTCGCTTATGAGGAAATTAAGGAGGCTATAAATAACTCTTTTACCCCAAGCTTGGGATATGAAGTGGACATGCTCATTGACAGGGTTCAGTATCTGTTAGGTTAAAAATTTTGAACAGTATTACCATGTTCATGAATGTAGACGATACATTTGTTTTAAGTGATCTAGCGGTCAGAGTGCCCCATGTAATATGGGGGATGTGCTTGTAATACTGATTATACGTCTGACTCCCAGGAGCGTTGAGCAACAGCATGAATCGAAGGAGAATTTAATAAACTCCTTGGGAGGAAGGTTATGATTTCACTATTTAAAAATTCAGCGAAGACAGCTGCAGTTGAACTTTCATAGGCACTAATCCAAATAGATCATCTGACAAACACAGGAAATTATTTCTTGTATTTTATAACTAATATGCCAATTTGTTAATTTCCAAGTTCACACAAATCCCACTGAGGTCCCTTTCAGCTAAGAACTCATCTGGAGAATAATGCCTTATGGGTGCCGAATTTTAATTTGAACTGTAGTAGCTCTGTTTGTGGGCAGATAATTGTATATCATTTTCTTTAAACGGAAAGAGCCTTTTAGACTTCAATAAAAGTAAAAGCAGCCTGCTTTTTAACTATAAAGCAAAATCCTCCCCCAAAACCCCAGACTCTTCTCACCCCAAAAAACCTACCCTGAAAAGGCTAAAGTACATCACAAATAAGTAATCTTTCAACATATAATTAATCTTTCAACATATAATTCAATTAATATTGAATTCTGTCTGTCTTTCTATCAGGTATAATTAAATTCTCTGGTTCTTCTGGTCTACAGTTTTAGTAATGAGAACCATGGGAAAATGGATATAAGCTTATCTACTAAATATTTCTAGAGATTGGAGAGGCTTGGTGTGGTGGTGCATGCCTGTAATCCTAGTACTCGAGAGGCTGTGGCAGGAGGATGACCATGAGCCAGCCTGAGTGACATAGTGAGTTCAAAGGCAACCTCAATCACAGAGTGAAACCCTGTCTCCAAAGAAGTAAATAAAAATAAACCAATGGATAAGTAAATAAAATAAAAAATGGAAATGTGAATGTAGACCCCTGATTGGACTTCTGATCATGGGAATTTTTATAAACAGTTTTACCATGCCTTTTACAGTAATTTATTTTGAAAATTTAATTGTTTGAAAATAAGGATATTGCTCAGGCCTTTACCATGCCCTAAAAACCTGTAGTTCAATCAGCATTAGGAATGTACATCCGTCCATCCATCTTTGTTTCCTTCTTCCTTTCGTGATTTAGCATGTATGATACGTGATAGATGTAGTGCGTGCATGAAAATTCTGGCTGGCAAATATCTCTCCTCCCAGACTACGTCAGGTGTTACTTGGCATGAACAGAGCTTTTAAGGCTTGCTTTTGTAGTGGAAATACTAAAAAGTATCAAAAGTTCAAGGATGTTAGCAAAAGAGTGACTTGCCATAATTTCTTATAGTACTCCAGAGCAATAGTCAACCTTAGAAATGTTAAAGTCCAAGGCATATTTGTAGTGACTTACTAAATACCAATATTTGTCAGTAGTCATTCCTTTTGCTAATCAGTTGACTCGTGGTTTTCCTTGTGTAATGCAATTTCTACTTTCATTCTAGTAGGCATTTTTGAAAGCAAAAGATGAAAAATACGGATGAATGGTCACAGCACTAATGGAAGGGTGTTCTGCATGGGGGTGCCCTCCATCACTGATGTTCCAGGGGGAAGAGCTTGAACGCAGTCCCGCAGGTGCGCCTGTATGTCTTTCTGTTCTGTACCTCAAATACAGCACAGTACAAATTCTGCTGGCTACACGTTAACACCCTTTCCCTTCCTGCTGTGTTAGCTGTGAAAAGGCAGCTTTTCACGGAGCTAGTACTCTTGATATGGAGAAAAACAAACCTCTAAATAGAAATGCAATCTGATGGGTTTGTTTTTTACTGTATCTAAGAATACGGAGGGATTTTGAAGTATAAAAAAGTGGATGGGTTAATGGAAGAATAAAGAAGCTGAATTTGTCTTAAGGAGAAATGCAATCTAAGTCAGGTATGTGGGGCTCGAGCCGGGAACATAACGATAAAAACACAGGGAATTTGTGTGAATACCCGTGGAATAGAAGAAAGGCACCTGTAGCAGCAGGAGTGCAACTAAAACCTCTGATTTACAGACTTATTGCAGGCCCTGAAAAATGGTTCAATCTTTGAAATGGTCACTCATTTTCAATGAAGGCAATATTCTAAGGGAATATACTTGTTAATTTGTGTGCTTTCATTGTATAGCAAAAGCTAATTTATTATCTCTACTTATTTGGGATAATTATTTTAGAACATAGAAATTGACAGAAATTTACTTTGTGATTGGAGGAGCCTTCCAGTGATGTTCTACCCAAAAACTTTACTATGAAAGTGCAGCAACATAAGGTTCCAAGAGGTAAATCTACTGCCCCAAATCATATGTGACCATATTTAAATTCAGGCTGTGCCGACTCCAGTCTAAAAGCCCTTTTTGCCTTGTCCTGTCTTTTTTTTTCTTTTGGTGGAGACAAAATTACGCCAATATTCTCTTCATATTTATATGTGAAGTTGTAATTTTATAAATTTAATTAGTGAAAAATGCCAAATGTATGTGTGAATTGTATTGTGTGAACAAAAGCAGGCTTTATAAGTTCTTAATCTGTCTGGTATCTTTCATATTTTTAGTGTACAAATAGATGAAGCATCATCATGAAATATGTTACAGCAGCAACCTTAGCGTCTTTCAAAGAAAATATGCATATTTGCTTTCTAGTTTAAAAGAAAAATCTCCAAAGGCGATGCATATCAAGTTTAAGGGAACATAGCATTTAGACAAAGGGAACTGCAATAATTTAATTTCAAAGCAAAGGCTGACAAGAAACTTACTTACAAAGCTACCTTTCTTAAAGTCTGCACTGGCGTTACCATATTAGCATGTGCATGAACTTCTGCAGCTCACCTCATGTGACCTCTGGGGCTCTGGGCTTGATAATTAGGTTGGAGCAATTTTAAAGCAACAAGAGTATGCACTTCCTGAATAAAAGATGTACTTCAAAGTAGATCTTCAGGATAATAAATAATAGAAAATATCATTATTGTGGACATCCCTGGTGAGACTGCTGGAAGGGTTAAAGCATGTGCTTCAGAATCATAGAGACTTGGTGAAAATCCCAGCTGTGCTGTTTCCTATTGTTATTTTACAGTTCTGTCACTTACTGGTGTGAACTTGGACATGTTCACACTGAGGCTCAGTTGTCTGAAAAGATTTCAGCTTGATATTCAGACCTTACATGTACTTGGTTTTAAGTGTTACATTTTAAAATAAGTACTTGTACACAGTCTATTTCTGGAAACACACTGGAATCTGAGATGCCAAATGCACGGGGATCTCATCAAAATATCCGTGGTTCCCTGATATTTGGTTCTTCATTATTTTAGCCATTCTTCAATAAGGATAGTTTTTTGCTTTTGCTTCAAGATTTGGTTCTGTTTTAAAATACAAGGCAGATTTCACTTAAAAACCACGTCTTTACATAAATCAAACACTATAGTGGTTCTATATTCAAATGACCTTATATATTCCTTTCCACAGAGCTTTGATTCCCCAAAATATTAATAATTCCATGGAGTTATTCACCACCTACTGTAAGCATGAAGGAACTCCAAGAGCCAGTTTATGGTGACCATGCTCGTCTGATGGATCAAATGAGTGCCGTCTTTGTTGTAAAATTTTCTCATTCATTTCGATATGAAGCACACAATACATAAGTTTTAATTGGCAGGGACATTTGAAATTGGACCTGAACAAAAGCAGAATTCTGACTAAAAGCTAACTTATGGGGTTAGATTAATCATGTTTTCTTTACTTAGAAAACTAGAAGGAAAGCAGGATTTTGACGTTGGAAGTGGTTCACAGTTAGCTCCACGATCTACCGACTCTAAGCATGAGCAGTCAGTTGGACAGTTTGCTCTTCAGCAAAATGATGACATTTGCGACTAGGTGCTGCCCACTTGGTGGTCTTAAGAGTTACATGGTCCATATGGATGATGGGCGCATGCTATAAAGAAGCAGTGATTCATTTGTTTTATTATTATTATTATTGTTATTTTTGGTGTTGGGAATCAAACTCAGGACCTTGCCCTTGCTAGGCAGGCACTGTGCCACTGAGCTATATCCCCATCCCCAAATCAGTGATTTAATAGGGAGGTGTAAATTTAATTCTCAGTTAAAAGCTGTATAATCTTTAGCAAGTTCTCAAAGATTTCTCAGCTGCAGTTTCTCTTTCTATTCAATGGCTATTACACAAGATTATCATGAGGATTTGATGACCTGAAAAACATCTGTCAGAAAGCCCTGCCTGATAGTTCTTTATTAACACAATGGTTTGTGAGTTGGAGTTAGAAATAAATGTTTATTGTCATATGAAAAGTCCTTAGATTTATTTTATGTATATATTTAAATTTCTAACCAAAGAAGTTTAGTTAAATTCTTCCTAGAGAATGGAAGCACCCTCTAGAAGATCACTAGACTTTTTCTTATGGAAAAATGTTTGCCATACACTGTCAGGGAATAAAGCACATAATACAGTGTTTATGGACTGATTTGTTTCTGTTAACATATTTAAAAAACTTTAAATAAATATATATATATATATTAACAAACTGTACTGTTATCAATTTTATTTTATCTTGGCTTACTGATTTTCTAATACAACAACACAGGTTCGCATTATTCAAATAACAAAATAAGATATTATGATATTAAATCCAATAATAGGGATAAAGAAAACTGACCCCCTTCAGCTGAACAGATGACCACAATTTGACTGAAGGGTCCATCTCCTCTGTTGTTATAAACACCTACTTTCACTTCAAAGGGAGTCAGTGGGGGGACACTCTCATCTCGGTAGATGAATTTGGAAGCTTCAGAGGATGTCACCATTTTTTCTTTCCAGCCCCGTGTTCCGTTGGGTCTGAAAGCCACAATATAGCCAAATCCTTCCCCATTCTGAAACTCTTCAGATACCGGCTAAAGGAGGAAAGAACAATTAATTATCAGCAGTGTGACTGATTAAGAAAAAAATGTGCTGCCTCCAAATCTTACTTTTTAGAGGGAAAAAAGCTCACACCTTTTACTCTGGTGAAAATTAAAATAGGAAAGTACTTTGGCAGTTTGGGGAAACTTAAAAGCCTTTAAAGGTTAAAAATGAAAAATTATATCAGTTGGTAAGGAAGAAAACTCTCAAGAGTATTGAAAACTCTTGAAGTGAAACAAATTTGCTCCAACTATAAGTATAAGAAATGAAGGCCTTGGATTCCACCCTAGAATTTGACATGCTGAGGAAAACTGTGCTGTGGTCTGGTGGACAGGAATGTCTCGTCATGCTAATGCTCTGCAGGTACTCTGCACGACACATCTAGAATCGGCCAATGTGAGAACTTTCTTCCAGTTGCATCCGTGCACTAATAACATGCAAAACAACTGGACTATGGCACATTTTCAGGGAATTTTTTGTGCTGTATGTATATACTTACATTTATTAAATGGGCTTCAACTGCCCATCACAGCAAAGAATAACTGTGGTTGACTAGTAGGTGGAACACAGGCATGAGACACCAACTAGCTCAACACTTGACACATAGTAGATACCAAAAATATTTGTTAGTATTTTTCTTTTGAATTTTTTTTTTGGTACCAGGAATCAAACTCAGGGCCTTGGGCTTGCCAGGCAGTTCCTTATGCCACTGAGCTATATCCCTGGCCCTCTTGACTGAACAACTATGGATTGATTGGAAGAAGGAGGACGAAGCCTATTACATGAAAGCTCACTAGAAAAGTCAGGTGTCTCCATGGGAAATGAATATCCTCCTTAAACCTTTCTTTTGTTGGTACCAGGAATCAAACTCAGGGCCCTGTGCTTGTCAGGCAGGTGCCTGTGCCACCACGCTGTATCCCTGCCCCTCCTTAAACCCCTTCTTGTTCCCACTGCTTTCCTTTGACAAAAGATATTTTTGAGGTTACAAGATATAGTGGCTGAAAGACCCCAAATTTTGCAATCAAAGTCCTAATTCTGTTCCCTAGGGAAATATTTAAACTCTTCCTCAGCTTTAAAATGTATAAACTGATGAAAATCTCTAGCAGAAGGGTTGTTGCATGGGTTAGATACGAAAACCTAGGCCCTATGCTACATATCCAGGGGTGGTTATTCCTTGCTCCCTAGTGGTTTCCAAGTAAGGCAAGGTAAATACTCAATTGTAAAGTAATTAAATATCAGACTGAGCCGAACAGACACCTGAAGTAATTTGCAAGAGGACGTGCTTTTGTTATCCAAGCTCTGGTCTGAGGTAGCTGACAGGACAGGAAATACTTTCTATTTGACCAAAATATCACCTGGAACCTCATCTCAAGATGAAAAAGACTCACTGAGCAAGTAATACGTGTTCAAAGTGTTTACTTCACTTAAGCAGGGGCTTCCTCAGGCTGTCTGTACCGGGCAGATATTCGTCACTATAGCCTTACTTTAAGGAAATCACCAGTTTTGGTAACTGTGAAGGCTTTCGTACCTCCCAGGCAATGACCAATTCATGTCTTCTTCCACTTCTTCCACTTACATTGGTGGGTGCTGTTTTTGGAACTGTGGATAAAAAGGGATAGAGAGGGAGGAGGTGAGCATATGTGTTAATTTCCTTACAACATGGACAAATCATGACCTGGAATGGGGTGGGCAAAACCCTAAAATAAATAAGTCAGACATTAGTTTGTAAGTTAGAATGGTTAAACACTGAATCAAAATATTTGTACTGGAATGCTTTCACAGCTTTGTGGGATAATTTTGTATATATTTCATGGCCACATACTTATCCCCAAATTAGTTCTCAGTTAAATCCTGTTAGTGATGTCTAAATCATAGTACCAATAAAGCTAAGGATATCTACTAGTGGTTAGGCAAATTTCATCCTTTACATGCTTTCCTCCTCTTTACCAGTGGTGTGACTATCTTTGTCACCCCAGGGCTTACAAAATCCCTGGAAAATGCACAAGTTAATCCCACCATCTCTGTGTTGCCAGATTCCCCCCGGGAAGCTCCAGTTTAAAGAAACTTGAACAGTGCCATGGAGTAAGAATCTACTTAAGTGAGTAAACAGTCTAAGAAATCTGTCACGAGTCAATCTCTCTGCATACTGCAAAATATATAGGCTCTCAGAGAAACTTTTTCAAATGAATAACTATTAAAAGAATAAATGTGTCAAAGGAATAAATTTCCCTTTCACTGTACCACACCGAAGAGTCTGCAACTGAATGGGAACATTTTCAAATGAAGAACCATCAAATGAAGAAAACTATTAAAAGAAATCATTTTCCAGGCTGTGAGCCTGCATTAGCAAGTTTATACTTTACCGTTGCCTTTCTAAATAGCATCTAGTTCTTAAATGGTATTGATATACCCATAACAATAAAGTCACTCCTGTGTAGTTTATAGTTGGATGAAGAGCCATTAACTGCTGGTAGATAGTCACACAGAATTTTATACATCAGAAAAAACTGAAGTGGAATTTATATAGTCCTAGAAGGGAAATTAAAAAAATATTTTCTTGGGCCCAGGAGGTTCAGGAGAAAAGCCTATGATTATATAATTGGTTCTACAAAAACAATCTGTATTCTCCAGGATCCAGATTGCAGTGTGTGGGGTACTTTTCTCTACCAACAAAATTATTCTCTTGCTCAGTGTTATGGTTGATACATTTTGTCAGCTTGGGGAGTCTAGAGGTTTGGCTGAGTGACTCAGCTGGAAGCCAGGATGCTTACTTTGTACACATCCTGAGCCTGTGGAAGAGGAGGGCATGGCGACTGTGAGAGCTACCTGCCCTCTGGGTGGGGGTAGCCTGTTTACGATGTAAGGGAAGGAGAGAGGCTGCTTGCAGCCATTACCCACTTTTGCTGGTTGTTTTTGCTGTGCTCTGCTGCCCTGAACAGTTTGCCCTCTGCCATGTGCCACTTTGCCTCTGAGCCAGCCAAGTATGGACTGAAACCTCCACAAACTGTAAGCTAAATAAACCTTTCCTTCCTTCATTTTGGGTATTGGGTATTTCATCTCAGCAACAAGAGGAAAGTAACCAAGACACTCAGCTACATGTAGTAGCTACATATCAGATTATAAAGCAGCAAAATATATACAGAAGTAGTTACATGTCGTATTTTTTCCATAGTTGTAAATATACTAAAGATTATTTATCTAGGGACTTCAGTCTCATGAATTCCTTAAGAATTACATGGAATAGATCACCTTTATTCTCATACAGGAAATCAGGTAGAATTCAGCTGAAAACATGATAGTATTACAGCAATGACAATAAATATGTCTCGATTTAGTTGAACAGTGAGCAAATCAGTCATTAACATAAATGTCTAAATAATTTAGTCATTGATACATGTAACAATCTGTTACAGAAGAGTATGCCTTGATTCCAAAACTGTAAACTATGTCCTAATTCTAAATTTATTTTTTGCCCTATACTATGTGTGAAGCTCAAAAGAACGGAATAGATTTAAATGTATGTGTAAAAGGATAGGGGTATATGCTTCAGAATACTCCCTTTGTGGCTAATCTCAGAATTATGAATATTTTATCACATCTGCACATAGTCAGATGAGTAGTGGAGGCAATCTAATATGTTAATAGCAAGCCGCTATGGCTTCCTTTAGTACCATTTAAGAAAAAACTGTACACACACACACACACACACACACACACACACACACACACAGCACTTCACTCTTATCTCTGACAACTGGCATTTGAATAGCTTACTTGACTGCCACACTGAATTAACCTTATGTCCTAAATTTAGGACTCAAAATTTTCTCCTTGGAGCTTATCATTCTCGTGGTCATGGGTTTCTGTGGAAAGACTAGGCACTGGGGACTGCTTTTCTAGTTTAGTCCTCAAACATCACCTACAAAGAAGATGTTTAGAGATTCTAGATCGGAGTCAGAGGGAACTATGGACTCCAGGAGACATCGCCTGACTTCTGCTGAACGGACACTAGTAGAACAAAATACAAAGAACTATGGTATTTGAAATCCAAACCTTTAAAACCTGGGTAGTATTTTTCCACAGTCCATTAATATTCTCAGTTTTCAAAAAAATATTTAAAAATTTTAGATTTTTGAGTAAAAAGTTAAAAAGCAACTGTTGAGGGACTGGGGATATAGCTCAGTGGTACAAGTGCCTGCCTGGCAAGCACAAGGTCCTAAGTTTGATTCCCAGTAAGGAAAAAAGCAAAAAGCAACTGTTGAACAGTTAGCGAGTATTTCTACTTTGAGAAGATCTCAAAGCAAAGTGTTCTCTGATTTGATTTATTTCTACATGGATAACTTCCAGTTTGAATGATCCATAAATGACTTGAGTTCCACAAAATTTCTTTCATTATTTAAAATAAAATTTAAGACGTTGATTTCTTTTAAAGACAAGATAGCCTATAATCAAAGTAAGAAAGGAAGACCCTCTTTTTCCTATGTTACCTCCAATTTAATGAGCCATGAACAGTACATGAACAGAAATCACGCATTGTGCTTTAATATGTGTGTGTAAGCACAACTACCCTTACATTTTAAAGAAGCTTACTAGATATAATAGGAACTACTAACAGAAAACCTAAGGCTTTAGTATCTGAAATTCAGGAATTAGGTCCTGTCTGAAGGATCACAGTGTTCGGGTTCTCCGAATTGGATTACATTTCCTACTTATATGCAGATGACCCGTGCAACCCATGTTCAGTCCTTTCTGTTCCAAGTTTGTGGCACAGTTATTATCTCTGCAGCCAATTCCGTGGAGTCCACTGATTTTAATTATATCCATTAATTTATTGAAAAATTATTTATTGTATGAAGGGATTTGACTTAATTCTTCAGAGGCTTTCTGGTGTAAAAATTCTATCACCCTCATTAGAAGCATAAAATGAACACAATTAAATATTCAGCAAGTGCTTTCACTGAGTTCAGAGAAATATACATTTTCTTAAAAACCAAATGTATTTTCAATATAATTACCAAGACCCTGATTTACAATTAAGTGCTGAGGTCATTTTCTTCTTCATCAGCTATTGCTCCATGTCAGGAGCGTAAGAGCTGCAGAACCAAGTTGACAAGCATAGTTGGCCAGTTGAACTCTGATTCTTCTTCAGTTATTTCTGCACCGCAGTCCTCCATGAACAGATGATGTAAGTGATACATTGCACGTAAGCTATAAAGGTTTGTCTTAGTTTTTATCTGGAATATTGAAATACAGACTGTTTTATCTTTTCATTTTGGACACTGGAAACATAAGAGTGTAGGATAGGTGCCTACAGGCCTGTTTGTCACACGACACAGAGTTTGCAAACAAAAACAAAACTTTTGCCAACACTTCTGTTTTTGAACTGAATTGTTTGCAAACAAAGTGTTCATGAACCTAGGTATCACTGTACCTAGAATTGTTTATTAATCATTGAAATAAAATGATTTAGTGTTATTATGTACCTAGATTTTCAAAAGAGAAAGTGGTGAAGCCTATGAGCAACACCGAAAGTTCGTTATGAGTCTGTGTACACATGACCTCAGAATAGAATTCCCTCCTTGGATATTTGGATGACACTGTTTTGGTAGCATGATTGGAATTAAGGCTTCACTTTTGAAACAGACTGTGTTAATTTGGAAATCGAGGTAGTATACACTTTTCAGTTAGCTAGAAAAATTTCTTTTCACAAAAAAAGTAAAATTACAGGATGGGGTAATCTTTGAGATTTGCTGATATGGGTGGTAAGAAGGACACTGCAAGAGGAATAAGAGCAGAAGTGGGGAGAGAAAGTTGCATTTTAGAAGAGTTTGCCATGAAATGTTTCAAGCCCTAAAGGGAAACAACTTGGATCCTAGGCTGATCTGTCCAACCAAATTATCTTTGCAAATTAATGAAGAAACGGGAAAGCCAGCATTCCAAAAACTCTCAAAGACACCCGAATTATAAATACAGATCAAGCTAAAAGATAGGTGAAAGGTCATAGGGAGATGGATTTTTCTCAAATGGGGAGGGGATCAAGAGAAAGAGGGGAGAGGGGAGAAGGGGGATGAAAGAAATTTAGGTGTGTTATACAAGTGTAACATCACACACAAGGAATGTACACTAACACAAAAGGACAAAGGAAAAGGAAAATAAAAGATACAGAGAAAGAGACAATGAAATCAACAATGACAAGAAGTCTAATAGAATGACTGCACCAGACAGGCTGAGCAGAGAAGCAAAAGGGGGGAAAAAGGTGTTTGTGGGGAAATCAGGAATGGGAAGATAGTGTAAGGACAGAAATAAGACAATTGCATTCAATAAGAACTCCCAATGTGAATGGTTGTGATTCCTCAATCAAGAGATGTAGATTAGCAGAATGGATCAAAAAATAAAATCTAGTGGTATGCTGTATAGAAGAATTACATTCAACCCCAAAAGATATTTATAGACTAAAAAGCCAAAGTGTAAAAAAAATTCACTGCAACAGTCCTGAAACAAACAGAAGTAATTATATCTTATTTTAAGACAGAATGGACTTCAAGCCACAACTGAGCAGAAGAGGCAAAGAAGTTCACTACATATTGGCTAAAAGAACAATTCAATGTGAAGAGATAAACTTGATAAATTTATATGCACCAAACATTGGCACACAAAATTTCATAAAACCAACACTACTGGATATAGAAGATCAGCTAAACATAAATACAATTATAGGGGACTTTAATACACCATTGTCATAAATACAACTAAAAAAAATAAAGAAATATCAGAACTGAACCACATATTTGAATAAATGGACTTAACAGACAGGTACAGTATTCTATCCAACAAAAGCAGAATGCACATTCTTCTCAGCAGTATATGGAACATTCTCTGAGGTACATCACATATCAGTCCACAAAGTAGAACACATAGTACCCACAAAGCATGCCTAAGTAAACACAAAAGAGCTGAAGGCATGCATACTGTCAGACCATAGTGCAATGAAACTAGGTATCAATGGCAAAATAAACCATACAAATGCCTAAAAGTTTAATAAGATACTTTAGAATAGTACATGGATCACAAAAGAAATTAAGAAAGAAATTAGCCAGTTCCTAGAATCAATAATTCCAGTACATCATCCTAGAACCTAGGGGACATGTTGAAAGCTGTCCTAAGACACAGGTTTATGCTCATAAATGTTCACATCAGAAAAAGAGAAAGTCCAAAAAAAAATCTAATTATACACTTCAACGTCCTAGAAAAACAAGAATAATGCAAACCCAGAGCTAGTACAAAGAAGAAAATTATAAAGATCTGAGTAGAAATTAATGAAATTGAGACTAAGAAAATAATATGAAGAATGACAAAATAAGAAATGGTTCTCCAAAAGAAAAAACACATTACACAACTCTTTAGTCATTTTTACCAAAAAAGGAAAAAAAAAATCAAAATCAGTGCAGTTAAAACCTAAAAAGATGAAGCCTCAATGGACACCGCTGAAATCCAGATTATTAGTAACTACTTTGAAAACCTGTACTCTGATATGTTGAACCATCCAGAATAAATGGATAGATTCCTAGATAAATATAAGTTACTAAAACTGAACCAAGAATATATAAAAGCCACGAATAAGCCAGTTACAGGCAGTGAAATTGAAGCAGTAATAAAAGCCTACCAAGAAAAGTGCAAGACCCAATGAATTCACCATTAACTTCTAAACAAGCTTCAGGGAAGAGCTAATGCTAGTATTCCTCAAACTTTTGAAATAGAAAGGAAAGGAGTACTACCAAAATCATTCTGGGAAGCTTCCATTATCCTGATTTCAAAACCAGACACAGACCCACAAAAGAGAACTACAGGCCAATCTCTTAGCAATAATCACTCCTTGGGTGAAGCTCATTGGCTGGCACACTGCCAGTGTGTGAGCTGGGGCCAATCTCTTTCTTTAACACAGATGCAAAGTATCCTCAGCAAGATATTGGCCAATGGAATACAGCCAATCATCAAAAAGCCTGCACACCATGACCAAGCAGGCTTCCTCCCAGGGGTGATAAGATGATTCAACATGCAGAAATCAGTAAACACAGCATAAACACAAGCAAAGACAAAAATTATCATCTGAGTGAATACAGAAAAAGGTTTTGACAATATCAAAAATCCATTCATGATTAAAACCCTGCAGAAAATCGGTATAAAAGGAAATTTCTAAACCTGATAAAAAGCCATTTCTGGCAAACCTACTCCTATCATATTAAATGGGGAAAAGCTGAGAGCTTTCTCTCTAAAATCAGGAACAAGATCTGGATGTCTGCTACCACCGCTCTTGTTCAACACAGTACCTGGAATTTTAGCTAAAGCAGACAGGAAAGAAAAAGAAGTAAAAGGGACACTATGCATACACAAAGAAGTCCAATTATTGTTCTTTGCATATAACTGACCCTCTACATAGAAGACCCTCAAAGTTCTGCCAATAGATGTCTAGAATTAATGACCAAATCTAGTAGAATAGCAAGATACAAAATCAACACATAGAAGTATGGATGTCATTGACATAGGCAAGGATTTTCTGTGTCAGCCCCCAATTACACAAGACATAATATTAGGATCAACAAATGGGATTATTTATATAAATTTTAAAAGCTTCTGCACAGCCAAGGGAAAAAAATCCATGGAATGAAGAGACAATCTACACAATGGGAAGAAATCGCCAGGTGTTCTTTGGATAGGGGATTAATATCTAGAGTATATTTTAAAAATTAAAAAAAATTAGTCTACCCCAAAATAAAAGACCCAATCAAGAATGGACACCTCAGAAGAAGTACAAAGGACTAATACACACATGAAAAAATGTTCAACATTTCTGGTCATTAGAGAAATGTAAATTAAAACTACCCTGAGGTTCCATATTACTCCATTAAGAATGGCCATCATCAAGAAATCAATACCAAATGCTGGTGAGGCTGGGAGTAAAAGGAACTCTTCTTTCCTGTTGGTAGGAATGTAAACTAGTACAAGAATTGTGAAAATCAATATAGAACTCTCTCAAGACACTAAAACTAGAAATTTTTTTCAACCAGCTATTCTCATTCAGGTATCCTTCCAAGAGAATTAAAGACATCCTATTCCAGTGTACATGTGTACACATGTTTACACTGCACAATTCATAATAGTTAAATCTTGGAAAGGCCTGTATGTCCATGGACAGATGAATAGATAAAGAAAAATGTGGTATTTATACATGGGACACTACTCTGCCATTAAGAAGGATAAACATGAGTCACTTACAGGAAATGGATGTGCTTTGAATCCATAAAGTGAAATAAATTAGATACAAATATTAAACAGCATGTTTATCTTATTGAAGAAACCAAAAATATGAAGAACAAAATACAAATAAATAATAGGAAGTGGGGAGAGTAGCTCTCCTGCCAATGAGAAGGGGGCCAAGAGATTCAGAGAGAGGGCAGAAGGGAGTCAAGACAGAAGTGAGGCGTGTTGTGTACACACGGGCCCCAGCACCCTGCCGGGAGCACAGTGACTATCCTGCAGACATCCTTAGTGAGAGTGATAAATGGGAAAAATAAATATAGCAAAGGAAAACTAAAACAGTAAGTTTTGGAGTAAGGCCTGTATTAGAATTTCACGTCTGCCACTAATTTCTTGATAGACTTGTGCAAGGTTTTGGAAAGTCTATGAATTCTGTTGTTTTTCATCTGAAAAGTGGGGGTAAACACCCCACTGGGGCAGTGCTTTCAAAGGCGGATGTGAAAATCACACAACATAATGAGGGGCAAGTGCTCGGGATGAGGCCTGCATTGAGGTAAGGCAGGAAACATCTGCTTTGCGGGGCTCACGCTTCCTTATGGATGCTTCTCACTGTTCCTCACCCCTCATGCTCGAGTCATCTGCTGCTTGTCACTTTGCACCGCATCCTTCCTTCCGTCTTTGAAAAAGACCTGCCTAAATATTTCCAGGTTTCCTTCAGAAAGGTAGTTCTGAGAATAAACATCTTAGCTTGCACGCTGCCTCTGAAAGTAAAGACGTATTTCTTGACTGTATTTTGTAGAACAGACTTGGCTGGATAACAGTGGCTTTATTGTTTTAGAATACTGTCTGCTATATGAGCCGTACCATTTTTTCTAATAACCAAGATTTGGCATTAGAGGTCTGTTGCTTGCTATAATTTTTATCTTCTCTTAACATTACTGAGAATCATTTCTTTTATATAATATAATTAAATATAATACAATTAAGTTACTCATTGGGTTGAAGAAAACCATAGTGTTCATTTAATAGTATTTTCTTTTAGATTTTCCCAATTGTTTCAGCTTAATACTTTCTGCTGCCCATATAATATTTTCTTAGAAATCTACACTAGAAAGAGCTTCAGAATACCGCAGCCTAAGCCTTTTCTCTGTACATTCCAGTACCTGAAAATTGAGTATTTTAAAAAATGGCTTTAGTATTTGAGTCAGTCTAAGCTTTATTTAGCCTGACTTCAAACTCTGGTTAAATCCCATTAAACAAAGTCAGTCCCCACACTGCCAGAGAAAACTAATCCAGCTGCATCTTATATTAAGCAGTATTTTAAAATTTTAACATGATTATTACAGAAGTAGCGTGTGCATATATTACAGCAGTGTTTTACTGTGTCTCTCCCATGACTTCTGATCACAGCAGAGTTTCCTAAGTACTGTTGTGAACAATAGCCAGGAACGTATATATGTATGGGAAAAAAGCCAGTGTCTTCTCAGGAGGTAATATACAAGTAAAGAAATTATAATTAGAAGTTAAACAAGTCTTTTTGTGAACTTGTTACGTCTGTGAACTATAGACTTGCTAAGAAATAAGGCAATTTTATGATCCTTTCCCATTCCCTATCTCCAGCTCGTATGCTGTGACAAAATAAATGACTGTTTGAATTAAAACTATTACAGTAGAAGACACATTGTTATTCATTTTCCTCAAAATATCGCCTTTCTCTGTGCACACTTACTGCATGGTTCTTGCAACTTTTTGAAGTGAATCATTTTCATGAGTGTGTTTAGTTGCACCTTCATGGCTTTCTTGACCTCCCAAACTGATGAACCACCGTTACCTTTTCACCTTGGAGAAGAGCCAGAAGTTGCGTGGTACTGGCTCCAGGGAGCAAGGAGGCTGAGGATACACTGAGATAATTTTTCCAGCCTTGCTTCCTGCTGGCGAGCACTCAGCAGCAGCACCCACTGTACTTTTGATAACATCTTACAAAGGCACGCATGAAGAAGGGCTTCCAGAAGTGTTTCAGAGAGTGGCCAGAACAGTGGGGTAAGCTTGTGAAGGGAGGAGGGGCATTTTCAGGGGCACCATGGCAGTGTGCCTTTTACTGTGATACAACTTAACAATGAAACATGCACTGTATGGTTTGAGCGGACCTCACATACGGGATTATGGACACTGTTGTTTAGAAATAAGACTGTCAGTATAGAGGATGGACATGCTGTGGTGTCGGCTTCAAACCTGTCTATGGAAAGGGGAAGGTATCCTTTGCTACTGAAGCTAAATAAGCTTGACAGTGATTGGTGTAATACAGCCCTGGGAGAGACTTCACTGCTTGCCTCACATATCCTGACGGGCTGATGTTGAGCTTCAGAGTTTCTTGGGATTCCTGTCCCCTCCCTGCGGTGTCTGAGCAGAGGCAAAAATAATTCTTGGGGACATCTCATGTTTCCAAGGTTTGGCAGGCTGGGAATGTTTGATGGTACTGTGCCCCAAGTGGACACTGCGGAAGGTGGCTTTGGACAGGCTTATTGGGATCATAGCCAACAAGGTCCAAGATGTTTCCAAAATGCAAGGGCACCTCAGAAGAGAACAGAGGTTCTATCACATGCATCCCGTGGCACTCAGGGAGAAGTGCAGATCAGGCCACCTAAGTAGTTAGTTTTCTCCTCCTTGTTTGACCTGGCAACTGCCACAGTAGCCACTGAAGGCAGCAGACAGGAAGATGTAAAAGGAGATTGTAGCTGCTAGGTCAGGCCTACGCTGGGACGCAAAGGGAAAGCATGAAATTGGGTGAGACACTGTCATTTTTATTTAAATTAAACTGGAACTTCTTAATACCTGAAAATGAGACTGCGCATGACCTAAAAGTGCCTGAGAAATAAATGAGGCTGTAGCTGGAAATGGTTGGAGCATAGTACAGGGCCATAGTGGGAGGGAAATATCACTATTTTGTGTTCAGACTCCATAGTAGAGTTCTGCCTGTGTAGTACACCGGCTACATAGGCCTGACATATAGCAGAAAGTACCAACATTAGGAAAAACTTTCATCCAGTTGTGCATTTGATACAATTATCTGGCAGAACATTGATCTCTTAAATGTAGAAACAGTACTTTTCCTTGTGTAGCCAGAAATATGTGTATGACATTTGTCACTTCAGAGTCAAAAGGGCTTGGTGGGGCAGAGTTCACTGTCACGGCCAAAGGATACCTCTTTGTGGAAAAATGTGTAGTCTTTGAATAGGTACTTTTAATAGGTCTTTCTTGGCTCCTTTTGCCATGTTTATGGTACAAGAAACAAAGGCAATTGTAATTTGTTGGGGCACTGTGAAAATCTAGTTCCAGGCTCAGTACCAGCCAGGGAAGAACATGAAAACATCATGGGATCGGGAAGACATGCAGAGGAGACGCCTAAGTTAACTGAAAATATGTCCTCCATTGAAAAAGAGCTACATTCCCATGATTACTATTTTTGATATTCCCATTTTATAAAGGAATAACTTATTTAAGTTGATGGTGATGATAAAATAGCTGCTAGTATTTACACATTATATTGTTAATATAATGGCCAAGTGAAATAGTTGTATTTTCTCCATTCTATAAGTGAGAAAAGTCAAACTTAATGCGCTTCCTTAGGTTCTCAATGCTAGTAAATGGCTTCAAGGAGCATTAATCATGATCTAAACCAAGCATGTAATTACAGGTGAAACTTCTCTTTACAATATGCACATGTGTCTATTTCATTAAAATTGGAAATGACTAAATCCCCAACATGGATATTTCTATCTAGAGCTTTGGAGATAATCGATGTTATGCATAAAATCTTTCTGAATGACGATACTTGGTGAGCTCTACCTTCTCCCCTGTCCATTTCTCTTTCAAGTGTTACAGGTTTGTAATTTATCTTAAAGTTCAAGTGATGGAGATCATTACTGTTGGTGTGCTTATTTTATATTATTCCATTTCTATGATAGCGCATCTTTCACCTTCTGGACCGGGGATACGGCTCAGCAGCTCAAGTGCCTGCCTGGAAAGTACAAGGTCCTGAGTTCGGATTCTGACACCAAAACCAAAACAAATTCACCTCCCAAAATGTGATTTCACTCCATTGAGGCTCATCTTTTAAAATTACAAAACATTTAGATTAGTTCATTCCAAATTTAAGTTAGTTTGATGATAGTAGCATAATAAATTAAACACAAGTTTATCTTTCTCTTTAATCACTATCTAAGCAAATTTGTAAGAAAATTATATTATAAATAAATATACCATAGTGTATACTATGTAAGAACTATGTACTTATAGTAATATTTTTATATCTCAGCATTAAAATAGTAATACTAAAAAGTTGAAACAAGCCAATTTATAATATCTTTATTAATTACCAAGGTGTTTGAAGACTGAAAAATTCAAGGTATAACACTGATGAAAATACAAATAACATTTTTTATTGCTTTGGAAAAGAGCAATTTTAAGGTAGAAAGGCTTTACTAAAACTGCTTTAGAGTTTTCAAATAAATAGGAGAATTTTAAAGGGGCATAAAATGTTCAATTCAATATCCTAATTTGAGACATTTTTCTCCCAGGCAGCTTTATCAATTTTCGAAGTTTAGTTGGTCCATTTAGAAGAGGCTCATCTCATCTCTTAAAATACAGGATGTGTACTTAGCGGAGGCAGAGTGCCTCCCTCGAGAGGAGGTCTCAGAATATTAGTGTCCCTTTTAATCTGTGCTGCCTGACAAGACAGACACAAAACTCAGCACTTGGTCCAACAGCAGTGGTAGCTCCCGTTGTATGTGGTACTGAAGCTAAGAAGTGTAACATAGTCTTCCTCAGCTTGGTTTCCACAGAGAACAGTTCATGCATTTTTCATGCTGTTTATCTCTCCTTCCATAAGAATTTAATGGACTAAAGTATGTCACGTAGATAGAGTCAGGATAAAATGGAGAGGCAGACAGCAGATGACTGAGGTAGCTGCAGAAATAGATGAAGTCTTTTAAATTCATCATCTAAATACAACTTAGCTTAAAATATAAAAGTGGATTTGTTTTTGCTAAAATGCTTTTTAATAGCACAAGAAGATTTATACTATAAAAAGTTTTAAAAGATTATTCATCCCAAGTGGATTATTTATGTTTGAAATGAATATTTATAGAGGGTCTCTGAATTAGGCAGTCATTTTTGCCTTTGTTTAAACACAATTAACAATATGCAAAGTAAGGCAGTTCTTTTTAGAAAATATGTATTAGGATTGGCAGCCATTTCCGTATCTGTACCGTGAGCACATGAAATGAGGAATGACTAACCTGCTCTGCTCCTAATTAATGAACACCTGTACACAGTGAAAGCATGGATGGTTTTATGGATGCATGAAAATCTAACCAGGCAATTAATGTTCAATTTAAAATTCACACTATTGAAAACGGGCAGAAAAAAAAAAACTTATAGGGGCAAGTCACAAAAGCAGAAAAGTTGAGTTTTCTGTGGATGAAATTTTTCCCAACCAAGTGTGAATATTTTACCTCTTATTTTCTTGGTTGCTTAATTTTTTTTTTTTTTTTACATTTGAAAACCCTTTGTGTGGTTATTTGCACTTAATGCAATAAATTGACTATCTGTGATTTTTTCCTTCTTCAGTGGGGCTAGACAAGGGGTGCTCAATTACTTTAACAATTTATTATAAACTTTGTTTACTATTTCAGAAGTGAAAAATCCCATTTTTGGTCCAGATCTGTAACTATGATATAAAATGGGCACAATTAATCTTCACTGTTTGTGAGTCTCTAACCAACACAAGGATGCAGGTAGGGGTGCACAAGGGAAAGAGAAAGGGTGTTGAGGAACAGACACTATTTTAGGTCCCTAAGATAAAACAAGAGATTAGACAGTCTTCATTTTTAATGCACTTTTTCAAGATTTTTATATCATTATCAAGTATGAAAATCATCAGAAATTGTTTTTTCCTCTCTGCATCTGACACCTCATCCTCTGCCCTCTATTTCTCTATCGGTTTCACATTGCAGTCATTAAATTATTGTTTATGTTCATTTAAGTTGCTGTGTTATTGGGTATGTTCTCAATAGACTATTTTTTTATATATTTGAATTGTATATATTTGTAGGTAAAAGTGATAAGTTGATACATGTATAAAAGATAGAATGATTCAAATTAGGATAATTAACGTTTCCATCTCCGTAAACATTTATCATTCTTTTGGGAAGCTTCTGGCACCTCTTTTCTAGTTCTTAATAAAATTGTTACAGGATTTCCAGGGACATAAAGAGCTCAATAAGACTTTGTCCCAAGTAATAATTAAAATTCTACTCAAAACTTCATTATTCGTTATTTCTTTACGCTTCTGTTATTTCGAGGTGATAGACAAAATATCTTAATTTGCTTTTAAATAAAGCTGTTAATTCCTTTTCTAAGTCATTAGAAATAACTTTTACCAGAGATGCTCATTCTAAAAGACCAAAGGAGTGCTTTGTTTTCTAGATCAGAGACCAGATGGATGTATATTGTACACCCAGGCTTCAATGGAAGCAATAGGTCAAGCAAGGACTGTGTCTTTGCAAAATGTGATTTATCCAGGTTAGGTGGTGAAGGGCAACACAAAGGAATCTAGAAAAGCAGATTATAGTTAAAGGAGCGTGTTACCACTGGAAGATCAGGTGAGCTGATCTATTTTAAATTATGGGCATTCAGTATTGAGTAAGTATATAATTAGAAGAGTGAATTAACTCAACTTCATGGTGACATGAAGATAGTACAGAGCTTGAGAGAAAGCTGAAGTATTCAGAGGCTTGAATGTACAGAAACAAGGAGAAAAAGACGCTAAACCAAGAAGACTGGAAGAGTATTTTAGAGGATGTGATACTGTGATATCTAGGTAGGAATATCTGGACAAATGATACAGTGGCAAGCAATAGAGCAATCATAGTTACTTAAGTTTGCTTTCAAGGTGAAGGGTTCTCAGTCTCCGGGTCCTTACCTGCCTCATTTGTGCGGATCATTCGTGATGGGGTGCTCGGATCTCCAGTCCCAATTGGATTGGTGGCCACCACTCGAAATTCATATTCCACCCAGGGACTTAAGTCCACTGCTACTGCTGATTCCATGTCTCCTGTGATGGTTTCTGGGACTAGACAGAGGACGGTCATTTCATATCACTAGGAAGAGTGGAAAAATGCTACACATGTTAACCAAGGATGTCACTCTTACTGACAGAAATCAGTAACTTCTCCAAATACTCACTTAGGGTATCATCTGCAGTATCACGAGTAAAATGAAAATCAGTTTTGGGGAAATTAGCATGTGCATGCGTCAAAGACGGCAGAGGAATTGGTATTCATTCATCTTTACACATAACTGGCCATTATACACCTTGCCATTAATTTCTACAACTCATTTTGTCAACCTTTTAGCCCAAGAGAAAAGGCCACATCATAGAATAATTAAGCAAAGAAATTTCTTCAGCTTCTAGGGAAATTTCTTGAATAGTTTGTTTTCCCCAGTTCTGGCAAATGTATTTTACCACTTGACAGTTCCAAAGAGCAGAATAAGAATATATTTCTCTAATTAAGAAAAACCCCTACAATTTATGGGACCTAAGTGGAAGGTATAATCTCTGTGTGGGAGGGACTTTTCTACTAAGATTTTCATAAAAATATAAATTTGTTTATTAATTCAATCATGTAGTGAAATTTTTTTTTACATGGAATGCATATGCTGTTTGAGGCCACTTTTACTGGCTCATCTGTGTTGTCTGAGACACAGTGTTATAAAGCTTGTTATGGGGAGAGAGGGAATGCCCGGGGAATTGGCTGATGTGCAAGGAGCCTCTGCTTTGCATCAGCCCTTGATTTCTGGGGGATGATGACTGGGGAGCTACACATGGGGCTGGGGCTGTTGCTCTGAGGACAGTTCAGTTTTACTATGGCAAAGAGAAATTATGTCATCTTAAATCTTTCATGAAAATCTCTTCTGAAATGCATCAAAAAGTGCTCTACCGAATTAGCAGCTCTTTGAAAGGGGAAGGAACAGCGAGCACACTGTGGCCTGCCTGACAAATCTCAGTGAGCCCAGAGCTGCTTTTCTTAAGTGGTCACATAAAGATGAACAAAAAGTCTGTCTCCTCTCATTGTATTTGGAGCAAAATTCTTGGCATCTGAGCGGTGGGGAAATTGCACTGTGCAGTGTGCAGACTGGTGAGATGTTGAACTGTGTTTGCTACACATCAAGGTGGGATGTTTCTCCATTTCTTTCAGGGTATCCATCGTGATTTGATCCTTCCAGTTTCTCTCCAAATTCATCTTCTATCATCTTTTCTGAACTTTGTTCTGCTATTGCCACAATGCTCTTTGAAATCTCTCGTATGTAATGCTTCTCTAAGGAAAGAATTAAGGTTAAATGAAGTCGTAAGAGTTGTGGTCTGACCTCAGTGTATAAGAAAAGGCAACAAAGTGTGCATGTGTGTACATTCTTCCTCTCTCTCTGTCTCTGTCTCTGTCCCTGTCCCCTCTGTCTGTCTCTGTCTCCCCCTTTCTGTGCCATGTGAGAATACAATGAGGTGAACATTTGCAAAGCAAAAGAAAAGAACTGTGAGAAATAAAGTTCTGATTTTTAATAAAACCAGTCTCTAGAATTTTACTTTTAGTAAAAGCAGTCTATCACATTCTGTATATTATCAAAGCCAATAAACAGCCCTACCATTACTCAATACGATTTGACCCCCTTAGTCAATATAATTTTCCCCTACAGCACTCATCCATATTTTAGATACTATACAGTTTTCTTATGGTTCTGTTTATTGTTTATCCTTATCTACGAGGATACAGTGTTTATAGCGGTAGGGACTTTGTTGTAGATTTTTCTGCATATCAGTATATTCTGAGTACCTAAAATACTACTTTCAAAGTACTCAATAAACTTTATAGATGATTGAAGACAGAGGTCAATTGTCTGGTGTAATTAAAATTTGCAGAGTTAATTCCTTTTTTATCTGGATATAATTCTTGCAGGATTTATGTTAGAATATATGTAAAAGTACGCTTCCTTCCAAGGCTACACATTTATATTCTCTTGGTCATTAATATAGGTTATAAAGATTTCCTCACAAAGCTTACACCCTCTCCAGGATTCTATACTCTTAAAGTCACATTAGAAAACTTTTTGCAAAAGTATACATTCAATGTTTCTTATCAGGGATATACAATATTTGCAGAAAACATGAACTGAAGGTATTATAATTAAGAAAGTATTGTGAAGTGAGTTAGCAATGAAGTTTTATTTTTTAAAAATCACAATTTTGATTTTAAATGTAAAATTGTGGAGATTAAAGGTAATGGATGATTTGCAACAAAGAAATTGTTTTTAACAGCTTTGCAAATATATTTTTAAAAAGATATCATTTTGAGAACAATAGAGACAACTTAGTTTCAAGCAAAGTGTGTTTCAGACGGAACATGCTGATGATTAAAGGCAGCAGAGGACCTCACAGTGACTCAGGGAAAGAATCTTATGAAAATATCTTTCCTACTGGAAGAATCTCGTACAAGAATTTAATGAATGAAATACCAAGTAATGTGTTAAATGGGCAAATGCAACCAGTGGACCCATGGGAAATGTGCCCACAGATAGAAGGTATATGCACTAGTAGAGGAGTATTTTATAACAGGAGATTAGGACATTTCTTTTTTTTTTTTTTTTTTGCGGTACTGGGGATCGAACTCAGGACCCTGCGCTTGCCAGGCAAGTGCTTGTTCCACTGAGCTATATCCCCAGCCCAGTAGAGGAGTATTTTAAAAACATAGCTGAATTCAATAAACAGAGACCAATCAATTTTATGCTTACAGGTGATTTGATATTGTTGAGCAGATACAGTCAAATACTATACTGGACCATCTAATATTTCTCAATAACATGAAGGAGAATCAGATTTCTAAATGTAGAGCAGGGATTTGCAAGTGGAAATGCTTCTGATGGTTATTTTCATGCTTTCTTCAAGATGAGTCCGTTCTCTTTACCTGTGCACCTCAGCTGTGGGAGCCAGTATACATGTTAGTTATGAGATGCGGTGAGATTGCAGGCCCGTACGCAACTTTTTACTTTACCAAAAATAAGAAACTCACTAGTCTTTGTATTCATTTTGGTATATAAAGGACTTGAAGTGCTTTTAAACACTGTCTTTAGGTGCTGTTTTTCCTGAATAGAAACGTCTGTTTTAGCGTTTATTTTAACCAACATTACTTTGAGGGAGCAACATCCTGCTACATACCTAGCACTGTGAATGGTGAGTAAAACTGATCATTTACAGAAATATATTAATGAAATAAAGCATTTACTTATGAATACAGCATAACCACGGGATTTTAGGCAGTCTTTGAAGCACACAATTAGAGGAGAGCTCCCAATAAGCATGTTTCTAGTACTAATATTAGATTAGAAGAATAAAGATGCACACTTATAATAGGTACTTCTAAAATAAACTAATAAAAAATTTAATCCAAAGGGTTAGACACTACAGGTGTGTGCATGCTTACACACTCACGAACACACCCTCACATAAACAAAAAGTAGAAACAGATGGGCCAACCAAAACAACTGGAGACAGAAATCAGAGAATCGATGTAAGAAGGAAAATGTGGATAGTGAGTATAAGTTCTGAGTTTCCAGGGGGCACAAGATACACATTTATACGTATTGACGTGCTCAGAAGTGTGTGCTTAGAAGTAAGCTGCAGGGTCTTGTGCAAGAGGGAGCGAGAGCGGAAACAGCTTCAGGCGGGAGGAAGGTGAACCTACGGCCTCACGGTCTATTTGTATCACTGAGAGCTCTAAAAGGTTCGCCAGCACTGGGTAGGTGGGACACCAGAGCTGACACTGAGTCCATCTCCCAGCTAGGGAGTAGTCAAAGTTTTGAGCTGTGCCACTAAAGGTAATACGGGTGCACCAGGGTGGAAGTTAGACGAATTCTTTCGTAAATTGGCTCGGGGTGTGAATTTGTGTCCCTCCTGCATCTACCATCTCCATAGATTTTCCCACATTTCTGGGGTCTGCAGTGGTCTCACAAGGTTACAGTGAAGCCAAAAGTGAGATATATATACATATCACAAAACACTATAATGATAATCACTCTGAGGCCTAAATTAATGTAGAATCCTGAATATCGGTAAAATCTGGACTATCTTCTGCGTGTAAATAAATGCATTTTCCCTACAATCATAAATGTTACACTAAAATAACATTGTGCTCAAATTATATCTATCAAAGGGACAAATGGACTGCTCCATTGCCATAATATTCTGGTTGATCTCCATTGTTTCTGAACTCAGATATTTTCTTGATCCTTACATTTCATTTCAAAATTGATAAATAAATTTTGAAGTAAAATTTAAGCACACATCCCTAATGGACAACTGTTGCTGAAGATTACATTCTATAGTCTTATAAAGTTTCCAGATACTACGTTAAACACATAGCTCATAACCACCAAGTAAGGCTGAGTTTACATATTCCTGTTGGACAGTCACATTTTGAGGGAGAAGAAAAGTTTAGTTTTACAACACGAGAAAATCATTATGGAGAAAAATATTTTTTTGAATAAAGGAACTAGCTGGGTGCGGTGGTAAACTGTACTCCTAGTACTCTGGTGGACTGAGGTAGAAATATCAAGTTTGAGCATAGCCTGAGCAACTTAGAGCCTGTCTAAAATTAAATTTAAAAGAGGACTGGGTTGTAGTTCAATGTGAGGGCTCTGGAGTAAATCCCTAGTACCATAAAAATGAATAAATAATAAACAACTACAATAAAATACTAATAGACAATAAAATGCTGGACTGTTTTCAATAACATAACTTTCATTAGATTTATTTTTATGTACAAAACATGTGTGACTATAAAGGCGTAGCTCAAGGAATTAGGACAGTGGAACAGTCCTACTTCCTATCTCAGAGGTTGCTGGGATCTATACAATAAAATTTCAAAGTTTATGGTACAACTCTGACAATAATTGCTGGTTGACCTGGTGACATCTAATTGAGGCTTGAAGTTTGCTTGACAACACTGTCCCAATGTCCATTTCCTGATTTGACAATTATGTTTATGTAACATGTTATAATAAGGAGAATCTGAGGGGTAGATCTACTATTTTTGCAACTTCCGCGTGATTCCAAAATTATTTCAACAGACAAACGAGATGTGGTCCCTCTTTGGAAACTGGGAAAGAGGACAGGGAGGGTGCTTGTGTTTCTCAGGTTGCCCCCCAGAAGCAAGCAGCTACTATTGTAATAAACAACGAGAAGTTTCCAGAATCCGAAAAAAACCCTGTTAACTACTTTATGGCAGGAGGTGGGAAGCTGCTCCAGCGAGCCCGACCACTGCCCTGGGGTCTCTTACCTGTCTTCACGGTCTGCCAACCCAGGGAGAAGGGGCTGCGAGCCTGCAGGTTATAGGAGGTGATCGGACTGTGATTGTCAGCTGCGGGACTCCAGGACAGCGTGGCTGTGCTTTCCGTGATTTCCTCAACAATCACTATCCCGGGTGGGCCTGGGGGACCTACAGGCAAAAGGCAAAGGGGTAAGGCTAAGCACAGAGCATTGTGAGGAGCCGTGAGAAATTGCATTTCCAATGTGGATCTCATCAATCTGTGTAATCGTCTTAATGAAATATGTATCCGGTAATGAAAATTGACAGTAAGAAGTTATGGGATGCAGATTGGTTTCTAGGATTTCTGGGAGAACTTAATTATAGATTCAATATTTTCTGATACTTTGTGTCTAAAGGCAACTACACATTAGCATTATATTTTATAGGGAAAGAAAAAACTATTAAGATCAGACACAAAGATGTGAATGTCAATATCAGCTACAGCTGTCGAAATCAATCACAGTGTACAGAGGCGGCAGCAGAGAGTGACAGACAAGGCCACAGAGAATAACAACAGTTCCATTCATTCAGAAAGCTACGGATGGGGCTCATTTCATGTTTGAGAAGCCTGCAACGTACAAGCACCGTTACACAGACTGTCAAGTACTGAAACTCCAACAGAGGAGGCACAAAAGGATTTAAAACGATGAGAGTATAGCAAAGTACCTATAGCAGAGGTCAGGCGGACATAAAGTTCTGTGAGGAATTCAAAGGAGACCAATCAGATGCGTATTTTGTAGGCATGAAGAGTCACAGGAAGTTAATTGCCTTTTGATGATGAAAGAATGGTAAGGAGCAGTGGTCATTAATCTGTGCAGAAACGGACTTCATCTTCAGTGCATAAGCGTGATTTGATTTGATGAGCAATGTGTCATTGTATCATTATTCCTAAAATAGTTATTTTAATAGCATTTAAAATATGTAGGTATTTACAATTAGTGGCTTAAAGTAACATCAGTTTTCTTACTGACATTTTTCTATGCCATAACATGAACAAGTCAAGTCGCAAGAAGGCTTTTATTTTGAATAAAAACATTGTGCTGGCACTTTTAAGTTATAATTACTGAACTGGTTCCCATGCAGTGAGCTGCTCTCCAGGTTTTGGGGTTAGGAGGTCCAAGGCGTGTGGACTGAAGTTGACTTCAAGGAGTTAGGAGATGATTCAGTGCAGAGCAGTCAGTGAAGCCCCCTGAGTAGAGACTGTTAGTAAGAAAGAACAGTGAAACGGACAAGAAGTTCCAAAGCCTCTTTAGGGCAAGTGACAGTTCTAGGAGATGAAAGATAAACATTTTACTCGGGCTGAGAGGCAGAGGAGGAGATGGGCGGGGGCACAGACTTGCAAGAAAGGGACTGTTCACTCCACCCGCAAGGCAACAGGTGGAAGAACCAGGCTGTGGGAAGACGAACAGCAGATGTCCCACGGGTGGGCGGCATGAAGAGCGGTTTAGCAGAGGAGGACAGGAGGATGCTGAGAGAGAATACTAAGCCTTTGGGACAGGACTGAGTTCAGGACTCTGTTCAGTTACGTTGTTTTGAAGCGGAACCAAGCAAGTCAGCAAGGGGAGGAAAGTGTGAGCTGAAGACGTTAGCCCAGGCATTTAGGTGCAGGGCCTGGAAGTGTGTGATTGTTCACCATACCAGATGCCGAGGATGTGGGTCACATCACGGGATGGCGGGGTAGGGGCGGGAACAGCCAGAATGCCTGGTGGCAGGCGAGAATCAGGGAGGAATTGGGAGTCTGGATTATAATGGGCAAAGGTATAGTAGTAGGAACTTGTATTATGAAGGGAAACTGCCAGACTGTATGGAAATTTAAAGGTGGGGTCATTTTGAGTGACTTTTTGATTTTAAGGAATGAAATGGAGAACGTGATTGTTAAGGTTGGTAAGGTCTAGGCCTTACATAAAAATATGTTTAATATGTTCAGCAACATCAAAACCCATTAAAATCGTGGTTTATGATGTGCTGAGGAAAATAAACTGGATCTGGGTGCAGAAGAAGGTGTCTGACAAGTTAGACTGGCGATGGTAACAGAGAAGTAGCTATAATTATAATAAGATAGCTGTGATATCAACTGTTATGGTGGTAATAGCTACCACACTCTCACTACCATGTACTGTAGTAGGCTGCTACAAGCTATTTCTAAACATTAACTTGTTTATTTATTACTTTGTCACTCTGAGGTGGTAATTATCATCCCTATTTAATAGAGAGGTTAATGGAGATTATTTAGTTAAAAATTGGCAGTCAGTATCATCACAGAATATTTGATTTCATATTAGGCACCAGGAGTCAGAGTCCATGCTAGGGAAAAGAAGTTACTTGTCAAATTCGTTCTTCTCTGTGTGGCATAGCTGAAAATTGAATATAGATGTGATTATAAAATCTGATTTGTTGAAAGAAGCAGTGTAAAAATGCTTCATTATTTCGCTATTAATCTAGGAAATAGTTTCTATTGAAAGAAGAAAGAAAAGAGTGTGTGTATGTCAGGGAAAGGTAATTTAAAATTATACAGAAAGGTAGAGATGTCTTTTGAAGAACATATTAAGGACTTTGTGTTAGTCTGTGGCTGAGAGGGCCACCCTTACTTCCCTTCCTTTCTGTGTAAGCAGTGAATTTCTCCATGTAAAATGGAGCCTATTCTCTTACCTCCCTGAATTTGGGCCTGTCCTGTGCCTGTTGCACTTGGTAGATAACGGTGGAGGTGACACTAAAACTTTTGAGGCGATGTCTTACCAAGCTTTGAGCTTCACCCCAGGGCTGCTGGAATAGAGTCATGGGCAAAGATAACTGCCGGGTTAGAAGTCTGATTCCATGAAGGCTACTGTTCTGTACAGAAGGTCAAATTACCCATCTGGCGGCACCTCTTGAGAAAGAGACACCCAACTTGACTCAACAATGCACCGACAGTTAGACATTGCCCGACACTACATTCCTTCAGTTCATTTTTATTTTCATTTGATTTTAAGGACTATCTTGCTGTTTTTCTCACAGAAATTTTAGGAGGAAAATTAAATTTGATGATCTTTAAAAGAGTAAATGAATCGTTAAAAATAATTTAAAACTAAAGTGAAAATTTGATACATTATGCTAAATCAGTTCTATTTTTTAAGCCTGTGAATAGTATTTGAGGACAAACACGTCTAAGCACATGCAAAGACATACTGCAGAAAAAAAGGAAGCAGGGATGGGAATGACCCATGAAAAATTCCTAAATATGTCCTTCTAACAAGAAATGAAGAGGAGGCATAGCTACTGTCAAAAAGATTAGGTTAATTCAGATAAATAAGCTCAGTAACTCAGGATACACTGAGTAATTTTAAAACTTTTATCATGTAGTTTACTCATTTACAATGACCCACCCACTCTACAGGAGCATTCTAAAGAGACTGAGTTGAAAAATGATAACACATTTTGATAAAAATACTAGTCAATGATATGACTAGATTTTCTATAGTATTTACAAGTTAATATATGTTATTGAGGTTTTTTATCATTAGAATATAATTATGTGTAATTACAATATATACTTACTTTGAAGGTATGTTATTGACCATGTATTTATTTTTATACAAGAAAATATCTGCTGGTACATGACATACTGGGCTTACAAAGTCCAGCTGCATGTAGTAGTGGATTATTTTGTCTTCATGTCCTCATCAGACACTTCCTTAACATGTTGTCCCTCCACAGTGTGGTGGACCTTCTGAGATTCATTTACTGCTCACTGACCTAATGTAAGTGGCCCTTCCCTAACTAATGTTTTTATCCCCTGGGAATAGCTGACTCTTAGCAGCAGCGATAAGGATGTAATGGAGAAATGAGCAGTTCCACTTACTTTGCGAAAAGCAATTTTATTTTCACTAAGTTTGGATCATCTCAACATCCAGAACATACCACAGGTGATCAAAGTATACAGCAAAAGTTTAAAAAAATGTTACAGTAAAAGACACACTGTCACTAACCCCCTGAAAACACCCCCCTCCCTTCAGAAAGTGTCTTGCTGCTCTCTGAGGCAGTTCTGGAAGCCGTTGTTCACAGGTGCGCTTTGCGAGGTGTATAAAGACTATGCTGATGGCACTGCCATGAGGAGAGCAAAGCCGTAAGACACTGTGGTGTGTCTTCGTCCACTTCGTTCACCAGATTTGACATTGTGTGACTTCTGGCTTTTCCTCACAGTCAAAATGACCACGAAGGGTAAATGTCTGGAATCAGTTCAGGACGCCATTATTGCACAACTAAAATTACTCATGAGAAAGGACTTCTAGAACTGCTTCAGAGACTGGCAAGAAGAAGGGGAAGAGTTGGGAGTGAGGGGAGTATCTTGAGAGGTGTTAATGGCAGCATGTCTTCTACTCTAGCAATACCTGTTATCGCCATAACTTGGTCCCTCAACACGAAACTCTCAAGTCTCCTCGCTGTGCTCATTTACCACCTGTCTAGGCTCTCCACCAAGAATGTCTTATGAGGCTTCACTTTCTCAGGACAGACTTTTGTGTCGACCCAGACTAGGTAGACATGCTGTGTTTTATGTATTTGTTGTACCATGTACATTTTATTTAGGGTTAAAATCACAGTTAAAGATTTCTATTGAGGATTGTGTGATCAATTTATTAATTGTGGCTTTCCTCCTTGCATCTTAGGTACAGGAAGACTGAATTGTAAGTTTTCACTATTCTATTTCAAGTGCCATGAAGATTGCTTGGGAGAGAATGTGTTATGCTACAGATTTAAAGCAAATGACTGATTAACTTTTATTAGTTTAATATATTAGTATAATTATTGACTTAATATTGATGCACATTTTTACTTTCATGAAATCAAAATATGAAAAACACTAATAATCGTTACAAAATCCTATATATTACTATTCTGAGTGAATGCTCTAAATATATAGTAAAAACAGGATTTTCATTATGTTGCTTTCTCATCTTTGTTAAATGCCACTAATTGGATACCCACCTGGCTATGGTGAATTGCTAAACAAAAAAGGTAAGGCTATTAGTGTCTTTCAAAGTTTGATGAGAAGTGAAATTTCCGGCACGTCTGTAAAAAGAATGTAGACTTAATGAGCTTTACCTAAGTGCTACTGAATTTCAGTCTCTAAGACTAGGGCTCCAACATCTGTATCTTGTACCAGAGGCCTGGGAACTCTTACGCTGCTGTATTTCAAGAAAAAAAAAGATCTATAGGGAAGAGAGTTGGACAAAGGATCAGAAGTGCTTTATTGTAGTTCTGATTCTTGCATGTGAAAACTTTGAGGCCTTGGGCAAATTTCTGCACCTATTAAGTCTAAGTTTTCTTACTTTATAAACAGCATGATAAGACAGGCCTTACTGCTGTGGATATTATCTAGGATAATGTGCTAAAAAGTGTTTCGTCAGTAGGATACACTGATTGGGCCGCTCGTTCCTCTGTGATGTGGCCAATGGCATTCAATTCCACGAGTTCATTCCTCACTAATGAAAATCACAGATATGATTTTATCGAAATAAATGAGGAAAGACTTGAACTAAATTGGAAAAAAGTTATCGCCATGAGTAGATTCAACAATATCCATCTTCGGAGGTTACAGGATAAAACAAAAAATTGTGCTGAAATGATAATGATTTAATGCTCAGTTATCAGGTAGAAGGCATTGTGCTGAGTGTTAGATACATCCTCTCTCATTTGATGATAAATTTCATATTAACATCTCCCTCCCACAAATGGCAAACTAAGCCTTGGGGAGTCTGCGTCTGACGGTGGTACGTAACACGCCCACAGTGGGTCTGGAGTGTGACTGCGGTGACCTGCAGATGCATCCTAGTTTTAACTGTTTCACATTCATGTACATCTGCACATAATTCAGCACAGCTGGAATACACAGATTTCAAAAGATTAAAATTATTATGAGCAGGGGAAACGTTCTTCCCAAAGGAGGATAGATTTACGGCTACTCATGTCAGAGATAATGTGCAATTTTCGGTTTACTTGCCGATACATCACCTATCCCACTACAGTGTAGGGAATTAGTCCCTTCTCCTTCCCATTCCATGGATTGCCCTTCCTCTGTCAGTCTTGGCAATGTCATCTGCATCTGCTCTTGATCAATTCAGAAAGACACATCTAAGTCATGATAACCTTACGGGATAAGATGTTGATGTAGGAGTAAGAAAACTTTCTAAACTGATGTAACCAGAAGGGCTGGATGTTTGCACCACAGCTGGGAGAGAATATACTGGCTGTACATAGGTGAGAAAGTCTTTAGCCTCTATCATGTCCGGCATTGCCTGTTTCCTTGGGAATTAATCTCAGAGTAAGGGCAACACTGCAGGTGATGGAGTAGAGAGATGGGACCAACCAGGATCCTGAAGAACATGTTGAGACCTTGGATCACCAATTTAAATTTGGTCATCAGAGATAACATGTTTTTCTACTTTCTAAGCCAGTTCACGTTAGGCTTTGTGGTACTTGCAATGGGGAGCATCCCAGGACAGGAAAGACAGCTGAGACTCTCCTGGATTGTGAAGGATAAAAGCTGGAATGAGATAAACCTTTTCTTGGCCAGGGATTATGAAAAACATAATCCTTGTGTTCTTTATGTTGACATAAAAAATCTGAAAAGGGTGGCATAGAAAAGCCCCCCTATTGCAAATAAACCTCTTGCAATTAAAAATGATAAATCAGTTGGGAAAACTGACAGAACAGTTGGCCAACTAGAAGAGCCAACGAGGCAAATATAAAATGCAGTCACATTATCAAAATGACTTAAATCATTTAGAGGACAATTGAATTATCACTTTTGGATAGAGACCTCAGTCTTCTTTGAAAAGATACAGTATAGTTAATGTATTTCTATGAAAACAAATTTCACCAATGTATTAGAAATTAAAGAATTTTAAAGTAAAATTAAAATGACCTCATTTTATAAATCCGTGTGTTTCTTATGGTTACATTCATTTAACAAAATCCTGTAAGAGCTGGAGAAATTACCACACAAGGGCAAAACCAAAGTTCTGTCTGACAGCTTAGAAAGCTGACGGGTGATTAGATATTCCAGAACCAGGGTCTCCCGCGGCCCTTGGTGCTTTCCAGGAAACTGGCTTGAGAATAAACATTTCACTTCTGAGAAATAGCAAATCAGATATTGAGGCTATAGGAATGTTTGTTTCCATGAAGTTTCTAAGGAAGCAGCTGCTCTGCGCTGGTACTTAACATGGAAAAGGTGATGCCTTGTATGTGGGTGTCAGAAGTGAGTAATAAAAAAACAAACAGGAAAAGTCTGGAAAACTCGAGGCATTTTGAAGAGAGAGACAGCAGATGATTTAGGTTCAAGCAGAGCAGCGGCATTTATAGAAGTGGAAGAAAATGGGTTTAAAGATTTTGAACACCGGAGCAATGAGTTGGTGCTTAATTATCCAGGTAGTGTAGAACCAGCTAATGTTTCAGAGCTGGAGGCTGACTGACACGTTAGATGTTTAGAAAAGAAAAAAAAATGAGTAGGAATGAAACATTATTCCTGAATTTTGTGGTTAGATAAATTGGAAAAATACTACTAGTAGAATTGAAAGGGAGTCTGGAGGAGGATTTCATAACTTTTTTTCAATCGAAGAAAGTAATTTTAAATCAGGCATGGTGGCGCAAGTCTGTAGTTACAGAATTTAGGATGCTGAGGCAGAAGACTGCTCTGAGTTCAAGGCCAGCCTGGGTTGCACAGTGAGTTCAAGGCCATCTTCAAGTACATAGCAAGACCCTGTCTCAAAAATAAATAAATAAATAAATAAATAAAAGAATGAATGACGTAATTTCAGTTGAAATAATTTTGGGGAATATTAGAAAGTACTAAGATGCTAGGTTGGAGGCAGGAGAGAGTTGAAGTCAACAGCCACTGTGAATGGCGTGATGAAGAATCAGTCATGAGTGGTGAGTAATATTGCTGGGAAGTGCTGGGAGATAACAGGAGGTGGAATGATTGTGGCTCGAGGGCTGGGTTAGCACTATCCCATTAGGTTCTGTGTGCCTTATTTTGCTTATGAGAAGAAAGAGGAGTGGGAGAGGGTAAGCACTGACAGTAGAGGTGTGAAGGAATTCAGGGGCTGCAAGGTAGGAACTAACTGGGACAGAACGGGGCTGTTCAAATCAGATGGAGTCCACAGGAAACCCAGGAACATTCAGGCACTGTGGAGGCGTGTACTGCACTAGATTGAGGAAGCTGTGCTTAGGGTTTCACGCCCCAAGTCTGAGAATTATAGACATGGCGAGTTAGGCTCCCATAGGAGATAGGACAAGGTCAGAAGCTGCTCTGCCCTTAGCGGGGCGATGTAGTAACTGATAGTTCAAAGTTTCCTTCTTGGACGTACAGTCCTAAACGGCATCTAGCCTCTTTTGGGGTCTTCTATTAATTGTTTTCCCAGATACTCCATGTAGCATATGAATCATTCTTTGCCATTTGCACTTTTTAAAAATTTCAGTTTATGAATTGGTACATGTGTGTAGATCACGATACTGACATTCCTTGTGGGAAGTTGGTCCGTGGACACAACACACCCTAATTTCTTTTTCCCCCCTCCCACTCTTCCCCCATCTCCTGATGCCCCTCCCATTACTGTCTGCACATGTTTGCACTAAGGAATGTCCATGCTCCTTGTGCAGAGTCGGCAGCTGCACACAATACCTCACAATATGTTCTCATCCCCCTTCCTCCCTCTCCCGCCATCTCTGGGTCCCTCTCCCCTTTGGGAAAGATCTATCTCCCTACTTCCTACTCTTATTTTTCTTTTTATTTTATTCTGGGTTTCTCACAGAAGAGAAACTGTGCGATATTTAAGCTTGCATGTCTCATTCATTTCACTCAAAATGATGATTTCATGGTATATCCATTTCCTATCAGTGACTTAAGTTTGTCTTTCCTTTTGGCACAGCATTCACTGTGCTCATACATTTTCTTTATTCATCTGCTGATGGGTAGGTAGGCTGCTGCCAAGACAGCTATTGAGAATTGTGCTGCTATAAACACAGGTTTGCGTGTAGCACTGTAAGATGATGTCTTTAACTTAGGTTTTAATGTGTAGATCCATATTTCTTGTGATGATGTACGTGTGTGCTCTCTAAAAACTGGAACAGATTGGAAAGCAGAATGGAGCGGAACATACAGAGACTGGACTGCCAAGTTTCAAAGTCCCTGAAAACCTTTTTCTCTCAAACTGCTCCCAAACTTTACCTTTCTCTTTCATGATATACATGTCTCTACCTTATTGACATGTTATGGGATATAGCAGTTTTTCTCCTACTTAGTGTATGTGATTATTGTTTATTCAATTCCTGTGCCATTCTCTGTTCTTTCCCATTTATCTGACTCTTAATCTGAGGAGAAGGATTACATATTCATTCAGTGAGACAGATTTATTTTTCAACAATATTGAGGAAACATTTACTCTAGCTGGACCCGAGAGATACTGTAGTAGATAAGATAAGGAAGGCTGCCCTTCTATGAGCTTTACATCCTGGGAGGAAAAGGAAGTCAAGATAAGAATGAGCAAGATAATTTCAGATGGTGATGGACGAAATGGAGAAAGTAAAGTGGGGGTGAAAATCAGGCAGTGGGGAGATGGGCAAGGTTAGAGAGGCAGATGAGGAATAGGTGGGGAGTCAGCTAGCCATGTAAGGGTTACGGGCAAGAGATCATGCACGCAGAGATTCCTAAGTGGGGGTCAGAAGTACGGCATATTTGTGGGACAGAAAGATCGTGTGGTTGGAGGAGAACAAAATATTTTTCCCTTATCTGGGAGCAGATAAGTGAGTAATTTGAGGGGAATGGCAAAGAATTTGTAATTTGTTCTAAGTGTAACTTGGAAGTCACTGGATAACATGTGAGAAAAGTCAAAAGAAAAGTCTTAAAACAAGTGAGCATAGACCTGATGGAGGCCCTTAGAGGCTATAGAAAACTCGAGAGAGAAAAATCTGTTATTAAAAACACATAAGCAGTCCTCTTTGCAAGAATTTGACATTAACAAATGTCAGTCAGGAACATTCAGCAAATCACTTTTCCAAAGGTTTTGTTTGTTTGTTTGTTTCTGTTTTGGTATTGTACTATTGTTTCTTGGTGTGTAACACCAAGTGGCAATGGGAGTCTCTGAAACTCCCATGCTTACTGGTCTTTTGCAATCTCATGTGTAGGTAAGCATGGTGATTCTACTGAACTGTAAGCAACAACTAACAATGACACTTTCCTTCTCCTAAGGGTCTTGTGAAACTAGGACTTGATGACATTTGTCCTACATATAGTTTATGACTCTGTGGTTGTCATTAGAACACTGAACTATGACTCAAGTTCTATGGAGTTATGTGATTAATTGAGATTAATGAGCTGTAAGCAAAAGTGTCATTTGTCATTTTTGCCTGAAGCATTTTAATTGTCAATTTAAAACTCTCCAGAGAGTCATGTGAAACATTTTTACTTAATATATTTATTAGTACACACATGTACTAATTCACAAACTTTAAGTGAAAGGTAAATTAACATTTTCAGGCATTGAAGTAGCCACAAGTATTTAATGTAATTCTGCGTTAGTTGAAGTTGTACATACTTTGTACATTACAATATACAAGTAAGCTGTCCACCCATTGACTGTGATCATTCTGAAATCAGATAGTTGAGAGTCAATTGTACAAACTTTCAAAAATAATTAAAAATACTCAACTTGTTTACTTCAAACCTCAAGGAACCCATATGCTATCCTGAAACTCATTTATTTAGTTAATATTACACAAACCCTAAGAACAGATGTGTGAAAGATATCCTGTGGAAAATACCATATGAAGTGTTAAAATATGCAAGGAATCATGCTTCTGTACAGTTCTCTATAAATCCAGTGTTGGGTTGCAGTTGATGGCTTACTACAATTCTATAATGCTGGTTAAAATCAAGAAAACATGTATAATTATATGGTCTTTTACTGTTCATTTGTACTGTTCAGTTATGAATACTTAAAGATATACCTATGATCTATTTTCATAAATATACCACATATGAATTTAGAATTATTATTTCCAATAACAAAATGGGACAATAGAGTTACAAAGCCATTCTCTGTATGACTAGTGTACCCTTGATGGCATTATGGACTAAACTCTATTAAGGTTTTAATAGGTATTTTTGCCTGAAGTATACATTTGCACTCAGGCTCATATATTTATATTTTCTTCCATGATTTTTCTGGAAATCAACATGTTCTATTAGACATTGACCTAAAGCTATGGAAATGTTTTATGGTCATGAAAATGAACAAAAGTTGGTAACACACATATCTAGGGTCAGTAATTTAATATTTAACTAACTGAAAAATCGATAGTCCCCTGATGACTTAAGCAAGAATATATATTTCTCCTTAACTGCTTAGTAGGTAATGGAGAAAGAACTGACTGGCTTCTAGCTTACACTCAGAGGAGTTTTGCTGTACAACTACAGGGAGAAGATTTAACGTTACACAATGTACCATTCTATCTCAGCACAGAGTGAAAGATGGCTGCTGTCATCTGTGACAGTGAACTTGGTAAAATCCCAATGCCACCATCTAACTCATTTGGAGAAATGAGTTAGATGAGACAGTGGGTTTTTGCAGAAGCGTTTAAGTAGAGCAGTCCTTTAGGTTGGATGATTGGAAACAGATGTTCCCTGTAATAGATGGATTATGGGAAGAGGCTGTAACACAGATTGTCTTGTTCAGTGGGGTTTGATCGATGCTGCTTATTAGCTTGCGTTTCCATTCTGTAAGCTGAGATTTTGAGATAATATGTGAGCTATGATTTACAGATGTACTCATATCAGATGATAACATGTCTTTGAAACAGCGATTAGGTATTTTAAATGAATTTTACTAATAAGAGTTTGACTTCTTGAGTCAGCATAAAATATTATGGGAACCAATAACCTCCTAAACAAAACAGGTGATTAAAGACTTGTTTATGGCATAGTTTTGTGTGATTAATGAACACTTAACTTAATCAGAATGCTGACTAACAAGAATGCTGATACTTCAGTATAAATGATTAACTTACATGACTGGCAAAAGAATTTCTTTTGAGAGTTTGTTCTTTTGACCTGGAATGATTTAAAATTTAAGCTATAATTCTAGAGGAACTTGAAAGTCTTTCACATTATTTGTTTTCATTTTTTTAACTTAAGTATTTAATATAACTATTCTACTTCACAATTATTTTCAAGTCCTTTAGTGTTCCTTAGTGGTTTTTAAAAAAGCTTTCTACACTCTGCTAATATTTGCATTCCTTTATTGCCTACTAAACTTGGAGTGTGGCCCCATCCTATGTAAACATGCACAGAATACACAATTATATCTTACAATACTTAGTACTGTTTTTAATCCAATTTTCTAATACATATTTGGTGCTGATTTTTTATTTCAGGTTGGCGACTGTTAGATTGCAGATAATGATTATTACTAATATGGAAGCAGTGCTAATAAAACTGTGGTCTCTACATTATGGCTTGCTTTCACATATAATTTAATATAACCCATATATCTGACTTTTTCTTTGCCATGCCTTCTTGGGGATTTTGTGTAAGTATACTTGAAACCCTTCAGTGAAGAAGCAGGGGTAGTTGAAGTGCTCTACATTCCTTTTAGAATCTATTATCAAGTCATAGTTGAACAAGACGAACAAAGCAATGAGATAGGGGCTGGAAAGAGTATGCAGAGCCTTGTGCTCAATCCCTAGGACCGTGAAAACGAAAGAATATTTTAGTCAGATCACATGCTAGGATCACCTGTTGGTGTTGCAGACAATTTACTTGACCATGCATATCATGAAGAATGTGTGTTCAGTTCTTTAAGGAAAAGGGAAGTGGAAGTTATGCCAGAATGTTAAGAATGTCAACAGTATATACCATTTACTGATAAGCACTCCCATTTAAATTCTTATTCTGTTGTTTAAACAAGCAAACTAAATCCATCCTCTCAGTTGTTTTGAAATAAATGAGGAGATAAACTCCAAAAGAGGTAAGATGACTTTCCCATGGAATGGTTATCTAGTTTGTGCTAGAGAGATAAAATTCTGACATGTGTCTTTTTTCTAATGTGACACTTATAAACTGGGTCAACAGATTACTATCACAGACACTTTAAATAATCTGAGGAATTTTAAAAATCAGGCTATTGAAATTCTGCTAACATTTACAGAGTACTAGCCCTGAACTACTCCAGTGGGAAAGCAGTTACAATACTTCTCTTTTTTAAAACACCAAACACGGCAAACCTTTTCTCCACTAATTTTTGCCAGTCTATAACCTCAGATATAATCATCTATGTGCCAGATTTGCAAACGCATACCTTCTTTGAATGTAACTGAAGTTATTTTCTATTTTAGTAGTTCTTTCTAACTCTGGGACAGTTTTCCCCCGCTGCCTTTAGGTGAAGCATCCCAGCAGATCCCCATGTCTCTACATCTACTTATCTGCTCAAGCAATGACAGGGAGAACAGAGACCTGTGGACTTATTTCTGCCGATATTAATGTGTAATGTGTCAAGTTAGAAATTCCCCCTACATTCTAAGCAATGATGTGTACATTTTAATTTTTAATATAATAATAAAGGTTTTTCTTTTAAAAAGATGTCTACCAAGAGCAAGTCATATTTTTTTCTTGGCAATTATAGACACCGACTGGTGTTCGGGTTTTATTTTTCCTTATTGTTTTACTTCACTTGCTCTAACTCATTGGAGAGCTGATTTTCTTTGCAATTCCAAACTAAGGAGCAGTTTGGGAGACACAGACATTACCTTTGCCAGGTGTGAGGAAGGACAAAATCCAATCTGAGATAAGAGTCAGCAAAAGTGCCCAGTCAAAGCTAGTCCTCGCTCTGTTAGAGAGCTGCATGGAATTTATATTGTTCAGAGAATTATTCAGAAACCAGCCTACATGGTGAATGATGGTACACAAAATCAAGGAGATAATTAAGAAATCTGTTTTGTGGAATAGAGGCTGAAGTAAAACAAGATTTTGCAATAGAGACGAAAGGGAACTTACCGATTTTTATCTTTTTGATGATGTGCCCTGCCATTGGTTGACATTCAGTGGCACTTGTACCTGGAGCTTGGGTTCTTGGGGACCACATAGGAGTTATCAGAAATGGGCCTCACAGTGTGAATGTGGCCTACAGGACTGTGCATCCCAGGGACTGAAGCTACTATTCAACAATCAAAGGGCAGCTAAAAACAATTTGGTGACACATACGGGAAATAAAAGTATTCAAAGAAACAGAAAGTCAGGTGTAGGTAGGATTGGGAGCTGAATTAGGCTGTGTCTCTATTCAGTGTATGAAAAGTGAATGAGTAGCATTATTTTCTAAACTAGTCAGACAGACAAGTGAATCGACAGGTAAGAGGTCTTTTCAAAATAATATCGTTAATAGTGGTGAAGTTAAGACTATTCTTAACATTGAAGGAGAGTCTGTTTGTTATCATGACTCTTGGAATAATTTAACTATAAATAACTAAGCTGGAAAAAATTTAGTGGTCTAAAGACCAGTAGCCACAGGCATGACAGTTCAGGTGCTTTTTGAATGACAGTTCAGTACCGGTAGCAGCCCTCAGAACAAGGGGTGAGATAGAAATTGGTGACTGATAGTGCTGTCTGATAGTCATGTGGTCAAAGGTTGGGTACTAGAAGGTGGGGCCTATCTTCAAAGAGGAATAGGGGTGAAGACGGGGCTTTATTTGCAAACTGATACATAGTAACTCCTGTTCTACTTAGCAAGTGGCTACTTGTCCCGTAAGAATCAGCCAGCACCTGGAGCTGATAAAAGTTCTCCGACTCCTGGGCGGAGCTCGTTACCCGTCCTCTTGCGTCCTACAGCGCTCTCTCCTCCCTTACTCCCTCACCCCCAGGCTCCTCCCGCCTTCCCTCTATTCCTGTTTTCCTTCCCTCCAGAAACAGTTGTTAATAGTTTTGGAATTGTAGTGTGTCAAAACCAAACACACGTCTCATGAAAACAATAATGAACAAGGTGAAGCAGCCCAGCCGTTGATGGTGACAGGTTGTGTGTGAATTAAAAAGGCTGCTGGCTTTGTAGGCAGCCTGCAGAGACCCTCCCCGCCGTTCCTCCGCCTGTTAGGGTGATGTTCCGTAAGCCCCCAAACTGCTCTCTGCCCTAGTTTCCTTATCTGCAAATTAGGAGTAAAAGCAGCACCTTTCTCACATTATTTTTATGTGACGTGCTAAATAGATAAAGTGAAACAAATCATGTGGAGACTTCACCACGGTGCCTGAAATATAGGAAGACCTTAGTAACTGTTGGCTGAATCTTACATTATTGCTATTAGTGGTGCTTATGGTCAGAGAGCAAAATATGCTGTTTATACACTCGGAATAGTGCTCTTCACATTGTGCTGTAAAAAGACACGTTCATACCGCATGATGTTTGTGGTTAGCTGGCTCTTAGTACAGTGCCTGCCACACATTACGTGTTTTATAGATGTATGAATTAAGTGAATGGAGTGAGGTTAAAATAAACCTACCCATCCAAGGTCAAAATACAGTAAGAGTTTGTGGAGCTGTGACCCAGTCTGCCTGAGAAGCCGAGTTTCCTAAGATTTTGCACTGCCTTTCCCACAGTGTTCCTTGCCTTTACCTGCTTGCTTCATGTGATTATTACACCCATCATCCATGGAGCTTGCCCTTGCCAAGCTCTCCAAGGAGGTTCACGTTGCTCAGTTGAACGATTTATTTTTCTAGTTCTACCTATAGTTGATACTTCTGACCACCTTCTGCTTCCTCACATTCTCTTCTCTCTTTGTCCCCATAACTTTATGTATCTGAATTTTCCTCCTAGCAGCTCTCTGGCCAGTCACTTCACATGTTCTTGTCAAATTCCTCCCTTTTTCCCCTCAGTAATTCTCCTTCTTATTCTGCACAGGCTTACCCTGCAATGTCACTCCCACGTGACTTTAGTATGCTGACAGTGCTCAAATCTGCACATCAGCTCCAATGTTTCTCTTGACCCTCGGAGCCACAAAACTATCTTATTATTGCATGCTTATCTCTGGATATCATAAGGTGTATCATAAACTTTGATCCTTTACTTAGAATCCACTGCTCTCTGTCTTTTCCTGACTGCATGGTTATGATCATGAATGCTCATCATTGCTTGATGATTTTTTCCTAGGGAGGGAGGAAGCACATTTTGAGAGTGTAGAGGCCTCATGAATAATTACTCTGGGGAACTCTATTGGTTTAACCCAAGTGAATGATCTTGCTTCCACTGACAGTTCAAGCATTGCAGTTGGTATTCATCTTCACTACTCTTTCTCACTTTTCATAGCGAATGTACCACCAAGATTTGTTAGTTCCATCTCCTACCAAGGATTCCATGTTCGTCTTTCCATGTCCCTTATAATCACCTTTATCCAGACCCTGTTATTTCCTGTCACATTGCCTCCACAGTGTTCCATGTGCTCTACCAGGAAGGCACTGGCTTCCTTCTCTAATGCTCTTAAAATGATCTTGCTCTATTTGTAGATCTGTTCATGCTTTTTGCCTCCTTCAGTCCTTTTCTGAATATTCCTAATTTTTTGGCATAAAAATAAGGCTCTTTCTTATGACATCATAAAGAACTTACACCCAGTCCCACCTCATCTTTTCTCCTCTTACACGCTAGAACTGTCCTTGGCTGCAGTAGGCAGTCGCTCAACAATGAGTGAAGTTAGCTTCTGTAACATAATCCCACGAGCCAAGAAAGTATCCCAAGAGTTTACATAAATGTTAAGTGACAAGTGTTTTTTTTTTTTTTTATTAGGATGGATGTGTGGAAAAAAACAGGTGAAGTCTGTAGGATGAAGTACATGGTGATCACTTTATAATTTGTGACCCAATAATATGTATGACATAAAAGTCAATGACTAGAATTTTTCTCAGAGCGGAAGAATGATGTCAGAGTACTTGTTTTAAAATAGCAAAATGGCTGAGATCTGTCAGTTGATGGAAACAGCAGTCTAAAACAAAGCCTGCCTTCTAGAATACATTTGGTATTTGTGAGCAAATGCAGTGCAAGAGATCCAGTCCACATCAGTTGGTTGTTTATATGTTGGTTGTCTATAGACAATGATAAATCGGTTATTGGCTCTTGTTGCAGTTTAGACAGTCTGAACCAGGACAGTTTGAGTCATCCATCCATCCATCCATCCGTCCATCCGTCCGTCTGTCTATCGGCCTATCTATCTGCAGTTTGTTTCAATTGTTGGGTCATTCTGGTCACTTAAATGGATTATTTCAATTGGCCAAACTAAAAGTGATGAAGTGAATTCAAATACTTGATTGATAAAACATTTACTTTAAATCGTTTGTTAAAAAGCTCCACATATTAAAGTTACTACATGAAAAGTGTAAGACAAAAGAAATGGCTTAATGTATATAAAAATTTTACAGGTGTCAAGATGACTAATTTAAGCTAAAGAAACCTATGCTAGTAAATCAAGGGATTGGTATAAAGTATTTAAATAATTAGTATCCAATACTAATGATACTAGTGATGTAATATTTTTAATGGGTGCAGAATATTCCCATAAGACATTGCATGGATGAGATTATATGTTCCTGAAGTTAATGCTTCTATTTTATAGTTTAAAAATGTTATAAATGCAATTAAGTTAACTGAGTAACTTACATTTTGCTATAAATCACAAATTATTTGCAAGTGCATTTGCTATTAATAAGATTAAAGTTGCACTGAAATATTAGTTACTGTCCTTTGGTCTTCTAAATATCAAAATATTGTCAAATCCGGTTTTGGTTTTCATAATTACTAGATTTTTTTCTTATTTAGTAGGATCTTTTGAATGTACATCTTTATCTAATATGAACTTCTGTGCAAGTATAATGAGCTGATTGCATACTAGAGCACTGATGGAATGAAAAACTATGAAAACACTGTCTTTCACAGACATTTGTGTAAATACTCGTGCATTTTTAAAACCTGGAAACTTGCAGTGGACAGTGGCTAAAAAATAATCATGTCAATTTAAAGTATTCATGGGTCACAAGATTAAGTGCTGCAACAGATGTGTAGACAGCACATTAGTGTTGCTTTACTTTTCAAATCAGTTAACAATGTATTAGAAATATGTTCTTTTCTCAGATTGCTAGTTTTCCTTAGTTTTCTCAGATAGTACATGCATTAGCTGGGGTGAGAAAGAGGAAGAATATTCAAGGAAAATATCTCAGGAAGAATAAGTGGAAGCATATTGACTCGAACGGTGAAGGCAATCAGATGGAATGACAGGCTGAGTCCTGCCAGGAATACTAGCCACGGGGTGAGAGGTCTGGAAGTGCATAGTTAAGAGCAGTGAGATGTCTCCCAACAAGTTGTGTCCTTAGGAGGATCCACTCTTTTCAAACTCAGTGAGTTTCAATCAAATGCATGTTGGATTAACCTTGTAAATTGTAGTTCAGAGAGTAAAAATTAGGGTTCAAATCAGAGGGGAGATTGTGCATTCGGAAGAGACCAAGAGATTACTGAAACTTCTTTGATGGCTCTCAGTTTCTTGATCTGTGGCTTTGCATAAAGAGTAAGAGAAGTATGGATAAAAATTATAGGAATAGAATCTTAATGACTTCCTCTTTTTTTCTGAGCAGAATAAAAATAAGTCAAGGTCTGGCTGCCAGTTATCCTAGCTTAGCTAAGCACATTTTATTCTTTAAACCATGAAAGTTTCCTATCCTTGTATTTGCTTTGGGAATCTAACATTGATTTGTATAAAATAACATAAAATAACAAAAGATGAATACACCTTGCTCTGGAGCCTTTTATATTATATTTGATCACTTCTATTGCTTGAGAGTATCACTTCTTTGTAAACTGTAGACCCCTTTCGGTGAGGTTATCTTTTAATGGCCTATCTTTTCCCCTGGATAACATGATAGAGTTCTACCTGTCTTCAGAGCTCCCTTCAGGGTTGTCTAGTCTAACTCTTTCTATCGTTATAGCTTAAATAACTGACTAAAATCATGCGCTGACGTTCATGGGGTAGTTTTACCTTCCTTTTATAGTCTAGCACAGTAATTTCTTCTAGGTAATTCATCACTTCTGTTGTAGTTTTCCAGCTCATTCATGGTGCCCTCATAATGCTGGTTCACTGAATATTAAATGTGTGAGAGCAAGTGATTTTATGCCTCAGATGATTATGAAAAATTCAGTTTTTGTGCAAGAATGGTAATAGTGGAATAGAAGCAGATAATGGCCCTGACATCCATAAGCAAAATAAAGCAAAAGTGCAAGCAAGGATTTGAGGGGAAGACAGCCCATAAAATAGTGAGTGGGAGCATGACGAGAAGCCCTACCCGTCAGCAACACTCAGCTTCTAAAGGAGTGGCGGAGGCACCGTGAGGGCCCACACTGGAACTCCAGTTTAGTGTGCTGGGAAAGCTAGTGAAGAATTCAAGAGTTTGTAAGATGCACTTAAGTTTTAGATAATCTTTAATGGTAAAAAAGACAATAAAAATGAGATTTGATTCACCTAGGAGAATAGAGTTTTTCCCTAAGCCCCTGCTGAAACACAATTACAAGAATGTATTCTCTGCTACCAAGTTGTGTTCCAGGAACGATAAAGACTGATCCAAGTGAACTGCTCAGACCATCCAGCGATGGGGAGCCTACAGGTAGCTCGATGGTGTCACTCTTCTTACTCTTGCCCCTTTCCTGTGGCTCACATTTGAGAAACTATGTTTTGAGAATTCTTCCTCACAGCTATATCATTCATTAGAAAAACCACATCGAGAGTGTTTGGTTTTAAAGCTATGGGTTCTACTAGAGGAATGCCCTGAGTTTTACACACCAGCAAATGAGAGAGTAGCATTAAGGAGACTGGAAGAGCATAAAACTATTTAGAACTGTAATTTACACAGTGAGCATTAAAAACAGTAATATGGCAACATCAGGTTGCTTCTGGTACCACAATCTGTTAGCATTAACAATAACAATAATAATAACGAACCACAATCCTTAGTTCTGTTTTTCAGTCAGTCTAAGATGAGCCTGGCAGAAGATGCAAGCTATTTTTCCTAATTTTAGAAAAGTAATGCAAGTATATAAGCAAAAATTGGCGACTTGATCAAACTCACTTCAAGAGAAAGCTTGAGCTGAATGCTACATGAATATTCAGACAACAGCAACCTGTTTGAAATTGCTATTGGGTGTAATTCCAAAATTTATGCATTTTATCATCTCCTGGGCATGAAGCCAAAGGCTAAAGGAGCAGAACATGAAAAAGTTGAACCTGAATTATGTTCCAAACCCTGTTGAGTTTAATTTTACTTACAAAGCAGAGTGTTAGTTTGTCACTTAAATTTGCTCCTTATAGTCCCGAAAAATACCTGGCTTCTTGTTATCAATCTCTAAATTGTGCTATTCATTTGGAAAGCTCCAATTCTAAAAACATCACTCTAAATTACTAGGCAAGTGCACACAATAGATAGACATAATCTCAGATAGCCTAGATGAAGCGAAGCAAGCCATTTCTATAAATTTGACTGTGGTGTAGAGTTCGCAGGTCCATGAGCCTTGTAACTTCAGAGGGCACAAAGGAAAATTTTTAGCTAACTGGAATGGAAAGTAGGCAAGAATGACTGCTTTAAAAACTCTGTGTTTTATAATAAGGAAATATAATACACAATCTTGATACAAATTTGTATAAAAGATCAAACAGCTTTCTTACCAGTCACAAACACACGAAAAGAACTAGATGCTACTCACTCAGATACACACTTCATTTAAAACATTTTAGTCAATGATGAATGCATTACAAAAACATTGATAAGCATTTGCTGATAAGTACAGCTAAAACGAAGAGATGAGTGTGCTTACTATATGCCATATGTCTATTGTACAAGATTTTTTAAACAATGATTTCTTTGTAATTATAGCAGTAAAACATTTCAAATGGATAAAAGATGAATTAAGCTAAAATATACTTGCTCACATAAATTTTTTAAACTTGTAGACACAATATAACGGGTCTGAGCATGCAAAACTCGCATCATTCCTAACGTAGAAGATCAAAAAGGGAGAGATAGGAGGGAATCTGGTAATATTCTAATTCTTGACTTGTACGGCAGTTATATGATGTGTTGGTTTTATCACTGTACATTTAGCTGTGTACCTGTACACACTTGATTTCAGAAAATGCCTGTAGGTATATTGTTATCTAATTTAAAGCTGAAAGAAGGAGGGAAGGGAGAATGAAAATGAAAATGAAGGAAGGATGGAGAAAGGAAAGAGGAAGGAGGGGAAGTGCATATCAGGATGTACTGGGGAACACTGTGCTAAAGGAAATAGATGCTTTTGTTATTTGCTTCATTAAAATAAAATGTAGCTCTGTAAAACTGCGGAATTTGGTGGTCTGGCTCATCATTGCCAACCATTTAACTGCCAATGTCTGCTCAGAGTCTGTACTGATACTTTCAGCCTTTTAAAACATCCCTGTCACTTATCAATTGTAAATGTCACCATCACACACACACACACACACACACACACACACACACACACACATACAGTTTTCTTGTTTTCGGTAGCTGGATTTAGAAGTCAGTGGAAGAAAAAAATGCCTGAGGTTACACTAGATTTGCACTTGAAAAACACATAAACACAAAGACAAATTTTATCTCTATAGTTCAAGAGTCTAAGTAACTCTCCTGGTTAGAGTTTCTGCTTGGTATTAAGTTGGTCTGTCACTTAGTGACCACTTATTACTACTAAATAAAAGTGTTTTGGACCCTGAAGTTGGATTTGTTGATTTTGTCTGTTACTAAGAAACAGTTTTCCATGTACTTTTTTCAAAGGCAAAAAGTTAAGCAAAAATGACATATATTGTAAAATTGAAAGTAAAAGGCACAGTACTGATGTGCTCAAAGTCCATGCATTTAAATTCCTTTGTATGATAATTTATGGTGATCATGTCTTCAGACTGCACTATTAGCATACTCACCCCTAACAAGAAGTTCTGCCTCATCTGACACACTGTCTGCTGTGGTCTGTACCCTGCAGCCATATCTCCCAGCATGCATCAGAAGGATGTTCCTGATCATTAAATCTGCAGAGGATGCTTGCTGAAAGAGGGATGAAGTGCCAGTTTAAAATGTTGCAAATCTGCCTAGTTCAAGGTGGTTTAAGGGGGAACTTTGCATATTCAGTCAAGGACCCATTTTCGGCCTTACAATTTATAGGATAACAATTCAGGTATCAAACATGCCCTGTCTTAAGGAACACATGGAAGTTATGTGTGTAACAATTGCTAATAAAAAGCTTGAACATTTAATATTGCATATCATGATTGAGCAGCTAAGGTAGTTCAGAAATATTTAAATATACACAAACAAACTCATATTTTTTAAATTATAGGAAAAATAATCAGTGAGCAAAACAATGATTGCTTTGCTAATCAGAGACAGGCCTATTTTTTGTGGCAAGAAAATTGTAGGAATAGCAAGTTGTGGGAAATAAATTGTAAGGTAGCTGTCAAAAGATTATCTCTTGTCACTATTGTGGAATGGCTCCTTTTGTAAGTACCCTGTGGGAAACGGGAAGACAGCACTCAGGTGGGAGACTGCTGGGCCCAAAGCCTGGAGTCTTTATTTAACAAAGATAATTTCCTTGTATAGCCACTGTCATCAGGGAGCAGGTCAGCCTAAATCTTTGTTAATGTGGTTACGAAACACAAAGGAGGCCGAAAACACCGGATTCTTCTGGGCAGCAAGAAAATTAAAACACAGTTAAAGAATACTGCATTTAAGGAGATCAGTAAATACCAGGCAGGGTATCTTTTAGACGTTTTTGTCCATGGGATCAGTGATGGTCAGTGATACTTTAAAAGGACTGATACAGATCTTTAAATACTCACTTAGGACTTTTGTTGACTCGGAATAGAGATTTATTGGGATCATATAAGGATCTGGTATTTATCATAACTCATGACGTATTTTTTTTACAAAGATAAAGCAAAACTGCAGCAAAGCCTCACTTTTCACGCTACAGTCCTGCAACATTTGACTTGAGTGAGGGAGGATGTGGGCAGCTTGAAAAGATGTCTCCAAAGTAATAAAAGCTTCTCTCCCACTGCACCTGAGCGCATGGGAATGTGCCCGGCGAGAGCCACGATCATCTCACACCAGGTAGCTTCTAGTTTTTGATGGGATGAAAGTGAATGACCTTAGAAAAATGAAGTGTCCTTAAAAGGCAGACTCCTGATAATTATTTAAGGATATTATTGTTTGCCTTTATGTTGAAATGACCAATGGGTTTTATGAAAATTATGAAAACAAATTTAATTTCTAGAAATCCTTTGGGATACTTTTGTTTTTTCCTAGTATCATAGAAAAGATGTTAAATCATTATGAGATTTTTTTCTCACCAAAAAGCATTCTTTTCTTATGATTAATTTATTGTATGTTATACTAAGACCACTGCTTGCTGGTATTCAATTATTTATCCTTCCTGTTAGTCTTATGATAAAACTTCTAAGGTCACTGACATTTTCTCTCATGAAATAATTGTTAAGACATGGTCCAGTTTAGCCATTTACAAGGAAATGCTTCATGGTGAGAATGCATTAAAATGTCATAACAATTATTTCATGGAATGTGATCTTCGTCCAAAGGATGTCATACACTGCTAATTTCCTTAGGATACATTGTTACTCTCAAATTCCAAAACAAAATCATCTCCTTTTCACCAAAGTGCTCTCTTTCAAATCTGTGAAGAAAACTTTGATCTTTTTATGGAGCAAAAAAGCAAACTGTACCCATACTGAGTTTCAGATCAGCATAAGTCAATGCTGTTTGAATGGGCGCCTACATGTTTGTCACAGGGAGTGGCGTGGGCTCTCCTTCCTTCCTCCTCCCAGGTTTCTGAGGAGCTCATTTAATGGGGTGCTCAGTTACATTAATCAGGAACCACTGTGCACATTAATGAGACCTATTTCTAATAGGAACGATCGGGAAAGGCCACAGAAAATTAAGAGGGGTTTGACTTTTGCAGTAACAGTGTCTGAATGGAAGGCTGCCTGCCCTTTCTTTGTCTTGCTACAGCTGTTTGCTTATTTTTAATGTAGTACCACAAACCATGTTGGTGGCAAGTTGGCAAAAGAAAAGGGGCCGATTATAAATCATTGGTCAAGGTCATATTTAAAACTTATTTTGGGGCTGGGGATATAGCTCAGTGGAATAAGCGCTTGCCTAGCAAGTGCAGTGTCCTGAGTTTGATCCCCAGTACCGCCAAAAAAAAAAAAAAAAAACTTATTTTGTAAAATTGTATTCCTATGGTTAAATAATTGATTTGTCATTTCATCAACTTTTTCCTCCCTGGTAATTTGTTTCTTTTTGTCCTGACAAAGAGTCCTCAAACCTTTTCCTTTCCCTGGACTTACACTTAAAATGATACTTAATGGGTTGAAGAGATTTAGTTAAAAATCACATAAAAGCTTAAAGAATTCAGGTGGGCGAGGAACAAGTGATCTTTCCTCTGTTGTCCTTTACTCGGTGCCTGAAATGAATAGTGTGCGGTGAGAGCTAAACTGGTGAAAGCACCATCCTCATCTACGAGGAACAAACCTCTAACCTTTTGCACACCTGTCAGTTGAAGGAGTACTTGAGGAGTTAAAAATCATCTAACTTTGAGCCTGTCCTTTCCCTGTGGATTATATCTGTATCATATTTTTCAAATCCTAAACAGAGAAAACTAAAAGTAAAATGAGTGGTTTGTGAACACTAAACCTAAATTACCCTTTCAGTAGATTTACTGTTCTTTGGAGAAGTAATGAGAAGAATTCATGTGGGAGCCCATTACCCTCAATCTCAGCCCACAGCGTGGAGTTCCTGAGCGAAGCACTGCAATTTAGTGCGCTTTTAATGAAATGCTTACTTAGAGCAGATACGTGGTTTCTTAAACCTAGACCCCATTTCTCCTTTTCATCTCTTAGATTTAGTCTTTCTTTTCTTGTTTACTTTGACACTTACTTTCTTTTCTCTTTTTTCCCTATCCCTGCTTTCTTTGCCTTTAGAAATAAACCGTGTTATCTGTTGCTTCAAACAAATGTCCCCCTAACCAGTGCCTACCTGATACAGTGCCCCAGCGCTGAGCTTGACATCTGCCCCGCTGAGTGGGAGTAAACTGTGCTGTTAAGTGAGAAGGTGCTTTTTAAGAAGGAGGCTGTGAGAACAGCAGCATGTCCGCGTCACTTGTTGCCATTTCCCAGTTACCTAGCCTCATTAGAACAGCTGCTGGACTATTCTGACTTTCCTTTACAACTTTGAAGTAAAACAGGAAAATGCTGTCTTTCACCCAAATCCCCTGCTTTAGCAGCATTTATTTTGACTCTGTCCTGCTCATCCACCATATCACTGCCAGTTCCATTCCTAACAACTGGAATCTCATTTGTCTTTGCTGTTCAGTGTCTGCTGATTCTTACTGCCTTTGGGAAGAAGTCCAGGTTCTTTATTTTGACATACAAGGTTCTGAAAGCATCATTCTGCCTCCTGCAAATGAATCCTATGCATTCTCCAGCCTCAGCATCATAGCTGCCTGTCCTTAGTAATTCTTCCCATGACTGTTTTCTGCACTCCTCTTTGCTCTGTTGCACAAGTTCTTTCTCTTGTCTTTGACTACAACATTTAGGCACAGCTTGGATGCCATTTTGTTGGTCAAGACTTTCTGGACTCTTCCTTGACTTCCTTAGATGTGTCCCTGTCCTGCTGAATGCCACTGGGCTCAAGTCTCTGAACTGGCACTCGCCAACTGAGAAAGGGTCCTTCAAGGTCTGGTATGAATATTCCCAGAGCCAAGCCAGAAAGCGGTGCAGCTGATAACCATTAATGAAGCTAATGCGTGTGTAAATAGCACCCTCCCTGTGGCTGACGATACCCCTTCCCACCCTTTCATCATTTTCCCAGAGAAAAGAAGGAAACATAGGGACTATAGTGGAAGACGTGGAGGAAAGCCCTTAAAGCACACAGTTACACAGAATCTACACAGGGAACAGTACAGAACGGTGTGAGTCCTTGTGCTACCAGTTATTAGATGTTGAACTTGGGGAAATTGCTCTACTGCTCAGAGCTTTTCTGAGAGTTTCAATGTGATAAGGAGTCTGAAGCCCAAAGCAGAGTGTACAATACCCAGGAAGTGTTTGATAAATGTTATCTGTTAAAAGGCACTACAATTACACTCTTCACCAAGAGGAATATATATCTTCAAGTGCTACTTATTGCCTCAACACACTGGATATCAATGTGTTCCATAGCTACAGTAACTTTTTCGATAAGTATTTGGCTTTATTTTAGATCTAAGTATTTCCTTTTCCTTGCTCTCTTTTCATAGAATGGTAGACTTCAAGTTAGGTGAACTGAACATCTAGCCTTGTCTCGTGGCCTTCTGCATAGTCCTGAGACCCTAGAGAAGTTACTTTGTTGGGACAAAAGCACCTGCACCATCTCTCTCATGGAATATTGTGGGAAATTTAACGAGATAAATTATTAGTACTTCAAATATGACAGTTTTTAAAGCAGGTGATAGCAGAAAATGGTTCACACAGTAAATACTAAGATGCTTAGCAAAAGAATAATTTAAACAATGAGGTAACTTTTCAAAAATAGTGAACTCATGTTGAATGACCCAGTCAGAAGGCTGCCAGGAATGACAGCTTCTGTCCCCTCAGTTAGGATTATTTCATCTTTAATGAGCTCACACAGGACAGTTCTAGCATGCCCAAATGTACCTATAAATCCTATGATATAATTTTTAAAAATTTTACCTAATGTAAAAGCATAGTAGTACTGTGAGATGTAAATTATTAGATAGATTAATGTTATTGACATAAAATCTTAGTTAAAATGTTTTCTCAGGAACAATATATACAAAGCTATTTTTCTTAAACTCACAATAGGGTTCAGATTACTGATAGTATGGGTTTTAATATCATTTTTAGAAAATAGCAGATATTGACTAGCTTGCATGCATAATAGACACTTTCTGATACAGAAATAGTAATTGCTATCCGTGAAAAAATAGCCAAAATACTGGCAAAATTTATGTCTAATATGGTGAAGTATTAAATGTACTCAACGGTGCATTCAAAACGCAGAATGGGTAAATATCACTCTAACATCCCATTACCAGGCTTTTGATATTTAACTTTTGACACTTACTCTAATGACGGGTTTTTCAATACTAAGAAATATGTACAAAGTTTCACTTGGTGACCTAGTTTACAGTAGAAAAGCAAATTGAGAGCTAACTGATGCATTTAGGGTGACAAGATACACAAAACAGATCATTTAGAAGTGTAGTCACCAAACCATGAATTCATAGAACTAGGTTATTACATTGCTTAAAATGAAGATTTGGTATTAGAAAGCCATTCAAACTAAGAATATACAGTACTACTCACAACGAAATTTTAGTATAATTAATTTAAAAATGAAGCCATGAAGTTATACTTGCATTCTAATGACAAAGTTGGATACATGAGGAACACTGAGTAAATGATAAAATACCACATGTACCACACAAGTTCTCTTTCTTTCCCAAGAAGGTATGTAGAGTGAGAGCATGTGCCATTCTACATTAAGTGTAGAATTAAGTGGTGTGTTTGTGTTCTGTGTCTCAAAAGATGTCTCATCTGAGCGTATGGCTGTCGACTGCTTTCCTAAGTGGTGAGATACATGGTAAATCTTTATGAACAATGTAAAAAATCGGTGCAAAAAGACTTTGCCACTGCAGTGTCACTTATTTCTTATTCTAGTGCTTTTGATGTAGAAGAATCATGGAATAAAGTCACACAAATTATCAAGTTCATAGATTTTTCATTTGGGGGAGTCTTACTCTTAGCTTTATTCTTTCTGTTAGCAAACTTTCTTTTATATGACTAAGAATTTTTGACTTGTCCGCCTATTATTGTCTACTCAGTATGTTAATAATTCAATAGATATTCATTTAATTCGTTTCTGCTGTGCAAAGATCTGCACTCAAAGACAATCCATTGTAACCCAGCTTTGGTAGAGGAACCCAGGCAGAAAGGTGGAGCAGCTTTCTGTTGAGGATGGCACGAGGACCTGCATGAGGACTGTGGGGAGCGACGGAGTGCGGGGTTCTGTTATCTCGTAGGGGTGTACTCAGACTGAGCCCAGAGACATACATTTCTTTCTGTGCATCTCATACTTGTAACGATGCTAGACTTGCACCTTTAATAGTATCTTTCTTGCCAGCAGTTTATAGCTTCTTATGAGTCTCTCTTTGCTTCTCATGTTTACTCATGACTCGTCCTCCTGTAAAAGTGAGCTTGTTTTTCCTTCTCAAAAAATCTTCACCGGCTCCCTATTCCTTCCAAAATGGCTGCATTGTCTCGTCTTGCACTTGAGCCTGGACTCAACCCGTCTCATCTTTCAGTATACTAGAAAATGTATTCTCTGCCTCTTTTTTAAGAAGCTCCCTACCAACCTGCCAAAGTCCCCAAATTTATCTCATATGTTAAGACTTTATGTCTGATTTATTTCAGGAAGGCTCCACTAACCACAAGGAATAATTATCATAAATATAGCAATTTGTAGGGCCCACTGCAGAATAAAAGTGCAGGGCCCTTTGTTAAACATGAAGAATTTCAGCACGACATCTAAGCGTTACCCTGACCACTGCCTCTTCTCCTCTAGGGGCTCGCCATAAACGCACAGATTGCGCGGCCAGAGGCTGGTCGTGCTGACCACAACAACCCGTGTTTGTGTTACGTATGGAGCACTTATGCCTATTCTACAAAATGGGGTTTGTTGAGATAAAAATTGAGTTGACATCCTTGTTTTTAATTGTAAAACGCTTATCCTTTCCTTTAATGTTTTATTTCTTTTCATACTCTTTTTTGGACTTGAATGCTTTTTCCTAATCCATGCTGACATGAAATAAAGAATTAAAACATATTCCTAAGTGTTAGGTTAGAAAAGATACAGTGGCATACTTTATATTTTATCCTCAATGTTGCTTATAGGCGTGTCCTGGCAGTAGCATATTCATTTTATTGTCTCTGTTTTTCTACGTTATTATCTCCAGCTATTCTTTCTTTTCCAGTGCAACAGTAGGGCTCCCTGCGCACATCTGTCAGTGTTACCCTGTTTGCTTCACATCTAATTCATTAGTTAAAAAAAAGACATCTCACACTTGAAAGAATGGAGATAGGGACCTCTTTTAGACTTCACAGTCCTGGAGCCAGAAGGTGTCGCTGAGGGACTGACTTCTTCGCTGAGAAACCAGCAGTTCTCTAAGTGCAATGGCAGACTCATTTTCTTTAAGCAAATACCAGGTAAAAGTGATATTCAAACTCACATCACTAAAGCTATGAGAAATTCAACTCTGAGGTTTGTGTAGTAGATCAACTTTCTCAGCAAATCACTTCAGTAATGCTGTCCTATCTTACAATCTGAGAAACACCTGCTCAATGAGGCAACTCTAGCAAGTAAGAAGATACTAAAAACCGTGACAGGCAATAAACATTTTGCTCCAAGTGAATTATACCATTGGGTAGTAATGGAATAATCTTATTAACTTTTGTCAAACCTATACTTTATAAATTATCTCTCTTTAAAGTTCCATAAATATGATAGAACTAATGAGACAAAAAAAATTCCATTCATTTGTGCATTAACTTGTGACTTGTAAACCGCTAGTAATGGCACAATCACCAGGAAAGCTCAAGGATAATGACATTTTATAGTTGCTGTTCATTTTATTTTATGAATGTTTATAGTACAGTTATAGAACTGTAAATTCATCACCTGCAAGCATTCTCAGAATGTCTCTTTTGTGTAGACAGAAAATGACAAATGCACAGCCCCTGTGATCTGTTCTCTCCTTTACACATAGAAGACCTAGGTGAGCTGTGCCTTAACCTGTGGATTCTTCAGACACCGCACTGCAGTTGACTAGACACGGAACAAGACAAAAAGTCTGTCTTACATGATCTACAGAGACTGCCAGTCAAAGCAAAGACTGCTCTTCGACAAACTCACAATGTTACATGAGAGGTAGACAACTAACTGTAAGGCAACATGCTACGTTACAGTAGTTAACAATGTAGCACTCATAGCACAAATGAATGCTTTTAGTGTGGAGGAAAGAAACAACAAATTACTAGGCCAAGTCTTTGAGCAGAGAAAAAAACTGAGAGCTAACGGGTTTCCATGACCAGTCTGAGTGCAAGTCAGACCTGGAGGCAGGACGGGAGCCTGACTCTTCTTCGGGTGTGCTTTTAATTTTATTCTATGCAGCCTATGGAACCACTTGTTCTACTTAAACCTGTAGGTAATTTGATTCACTAGCATTAATTGAAGCAAAACTCGTTAAGTGTATCAAAATAAAATAGTTTTATTAAATAGTAATGACCACAAAATTGGTATCAGGAATTCATTGTCTAAATAAACTATAGGATTACTCTGAGAGATCATGCTTTCTCTTTCTTTTCTTCTTCCTTCCTTCCTTCCTTCCTTCCTTCCTTCCTTCCTTCCTTCCTTCCTTCCTTCTTTCTTTTTTCTTTCTTTCTATTTGACAAGGTCGCAATGTGGTTCAGACTGGCATAGAACTCACTATGTAGCCCAGATTGGCTTCCAACTAACAGGATCCTCCTGCCTCAGCCTCCTGAGTGCAGGGATTCCAGATTGTGCCACCACAGCCTAGTTCATGCTTTTCTGACTGGACTTATTTAGCCCCAACTGGACAAAAAATGCTGCTTTTTCCTTCAGGGTGCCAGCATTACCTTTCTGATGTCATACAAGGCTTCTTTAGCTCCTTCAGGCACGCTGTCATTTATCTTTTTTGTACCTTTTTCCCAGCACTGAGAAAACCCCCAACCTGTGCCCCACACTGGCATGTCCCCTTCTAGCCTCATGCAGTTCATAGCGAGACACTTTTAGATAGAGAAAAACTGTACATATTTCAATTCCTAACACAGCATGTAATTTGAATTGATCAACATTTACTCATGAGTGCTTCCATTCTCTCTCGACTGTTCCCATCATATCCCCAAGTTATCTTTTAAGATTGATACTATTTTGTTACACCAGGATATACTGGCTCCCAGGACAAACTGAGTTTTATTCCACTGCTGCTTCTCCTACAGAATAGTCGGTGTCTGTACACAACTCTCCTCCCTTACTGGTATGTGGACAAGTGCTCAGCTCTCTGCCTGTGGACCCAAGTGGCCGTGAAATCAGCAGAGCCCACCAGGCCGAGTACAGTGGCTCTGTCTCGCTCGTCATGGTTAGAACTGGTTCTGACCGGTGAAGTACTGGTGACGTAGTGGGTCATTTGTGTTTCATTTGTTTTCTTTCTGTGTTTTCTTTGGTGTTCGAGATTGAGCTCAGGGAGGCCTTGCACATGCTAGGCACACACTCTTCCACCGAGCTATACTTCCAACTCCTATTTCATTGACTTCTGTGTGGAACTTTAAGAATTAGTTTGGAATGAGCCAATTTGTATTTTTCCTTCATTCTCAAGTCTCATAGATACAAACAGTTTATCCCCTATGTCTCTGGCATCATAGGGGAGAGAGGCAAATGCTGGGTTCCCCAAAACTCGAAGACACCGCCTGCACCCGCCCACTGCATTTCTGCCGCTCTCCTTGGCTGATCGGTGAGCACGTGATTTTGTCTCTCACGTCTTCCAGAGCATCCTGCCTAACGGTCCCCACTTCTCTGTACCGTAGAATATGTGCCAGTAGCTGGGGTGAAGCCTCAGTGTTGTGTGCGCATGACGCATGCTCACACCCTCTTCACCTTTGTTTTCTGTTTACCCTTCCCTGCTGGTCACCTCTTCCCGATATTCCCAGTAAAGTGATGACATATTGCACTTACTACATTACTGGGTATTTAAAATTTGTGTCAGGAACCAATGGAGAGCTACTACCCTTTAATGACACTGCACTAGGATGACTCTTTCATGGTCTGTTTTAAACCACAGTGGCTTCTGTGCTTTGTGCCTTATATGCAGTGTTGCACTAAGAATCTATTAAGCTAAGGGTTCAGCTTCTTCACGAGGGCCGATTAAGGATGTCCATGTATATATTTTGCATCTTACTTTATTGAGAAATGGAAACTACTTTTCTACCTCTGGCATCTAAACTGGTCTTACTGACTTTTTTGATGAAAGAAATGGACATAAGTGAGGTGCAGGGAAATTGGTGGCTAGGTTACGGGGGACTTTAAACCACAGTGGAGGCTCCCTGCTACATTCACTTTGGGAAAATGTAAAGAGTCAGGCAATGCAGAGACGGGCACGTTGTGAACAAATGGCCAAGCTAGCTGGTTGGAGACGGCATGGGAAAAAGAGAAGCTGAGGTATCCCAAGTTATTTCAACGATTCTGGTCAAACTACCACTGGCTTTGTGAGGGAAGAAATCCCCTTGGGAATTCTAGTTCCAGGGAAAGCGGCATGGAGGAGATCTGGGGCTGCTGGAGTGCAGTTCTCACTGCGTCTAGCCCAGTCATTCGGTGCTGGAAGTAGGCGCTGCTATAACTAAAGCCTAAACGTGTGTCCTTCAGGCTGGATGCGCAGAAGCTGCAAGACCAGGAGGACATAATCAGGGAGGGTGAAAGTGCCTCACGGAAACTGCTGGCCAGGGTTAGGGGTCAGTGAGGAAACTGTAAGTGAAGGGTAAAGTACAGCTCACCCCAATTTAGTCAAGGAGGAGGTTTTGTCAGTGCTGGCACCTGAGAGAACACGGGCAACACATCCACTGTGGACGAACTTAGCCTAATTTTTCTTCTTTGGGGAAGAAGATTAAAAGTAAATGGTTGTATTTTAGCTATGTGTTCAGAGAGAAATAAGCTGAAAACATGGGCTGCTCATTTTACAAGCACGATAAGGAAAATTATAAAGGGCTTAGTCCTTGTTGGATTTAAAAATAAAATCAATTCTCATCTTCAGTCTCTTGCAGTGGCAAAGGAGCAGCAGAGTGAGAAGTGCGTCTGTGTATCAAGTCAGGGTGCTACAAGCAAAGGGTGTCTCTGGGACTTGAGCTCAAGTGTGTGACTGGAAAACACTTTGTATAATCTTAGAATCCCAAGAGCATTTTCCAACAGCGTTCAAACCAAGATAGCAAAGTTCCAAAGGAACTCAGTGGAGGCCGGAAAAGTAATGAGGAGACTGAAATGGGGCCTATGTCAGGAACTGCCGGCACAGTTAACAGGACCCCTGCCCTCAGAAGTGTGAGTGGACAAAGGGCTTCTAATGAAATCAGGGCTACCGAGGGGAGCCCGGGCCAGTGCTGAGAGTGACGCTGACTGGCCTCTTGCACTTCTCCGGGTTGCAGTAAGAGTGATACGAGCCAACAGCAACGAAAGAGAGCGCTTCATTTTCAGAAAAAAAATTACAGGAAATTTCATTTCTAACCCAGAATCTGCTGATTTTCAAAGCAAAATTGTTTTCCAGTTTATCTTCTTGAGCTATAAAAAGATGCAAAAGGAAAGACCTTAGTATCCACTGGTATGTATCACCTAAAGGTATTCTTAACTATATTTTGTTTGGTAGGGACCAGCTAAAAGGTCTCAGTCATATATATAATATTGAGTTCATGATGCCTGGTGTAAGAGCCTCTTCATGTAGATTAAAAGATATGAAAGAATATGGTTTGTTATAGAAAAAGCATATTGACGGCTGACATTTTAAGGAAAGGAATGGAATAAATATGGGGGAGAAATTTTTGTCCTGAATCTTTTTATAAAAACACACTATTCCAAACGTAATAACCAAATGTTATATCAGCATTTCAGAAGTGTTTTCCTATTAAATATCTGCCTCTGGCTATTTCAAAATTTCTCCACAAAATTCAATTTTATGAAATATACCTTTGTTGGTAATATCAGTGAATATTTTAATAAGGGTAGTCTTCCAAAAGTAGCGGTATTATTTCAAGTATGTGCACCTCATGATCAAATATTGAGATTTTCTGTGCCAAGCCTCCTCAAAGAGTTACCAGTGCTTAGAAATAAGTTTCTGAGTTAACAATATGTCGTTACAAAAAGAGGAAACATGGGTTATAACATCTGTTTTAACATATCTTTCACAATCCGGAAGATTTTTATGAACTTCCAAAATATTTAGAACTGAGAGAATAGAAATATATCGGTACCTTAAAAGGTACTGATACCTCTGCTGCCTCCATATGCACAAAGGATGTGAACCACAACAGCTGTCTTCCAATCTAGATTCCAATGAAGGCAAAAGTTCAGTTAAAAACATGTAAAATCAGATAAATGTCAGTCAAAAGCCAGCTGTGAAATGTTCAAGGTCAAGGATGCTTAGTTAAATTCAGTTAATCCTTTGAAAGTGAATTATCCCTTAGCTACAGAGCATTCATCATGAAACAAAATACGCGTTAAAGTAGAAGAAATGTACAGGGGTTCATGTTCTGTTTCCATGCACACATACATGTGTCATGTTTAAGGTTCACCATACCTACCTCTTCCCAACATTTATCATTTCTTTACAAGGAAAACATTCAGAATCCTTTCTTCAAATTTTTTGAAACAGTTGCTACACAATGATTACCCCTGGTCACCCTGCTGCACAAGCAAGCAGAAACTTCTTGCCCTTATCTAATTGCAATAGTCCCAGCCCTCCCTGGTTCTTAGCCCCCCAGCTTCTGGCAACTACCACTCTCCTCTCGGTTTCTATAAGCTCAATTGTCTGCCATTCCATATATGAGTAAGATCCTGCAGGACTTGACAGAATTTCCTTCTTTTCATGGCTGCAGTACCCCACCGCGTACATGTTCTGTGTGCCACCTTTTCTTCATCCATTTCTCAGTTGATAAATGCTTGTGCTCTTTCCAGATCTTGGCCATTATGAACAGCACTGCGGTGATAATGGAAATGCAGATATATTGATTTCCTTTGCTTTGCATATTTGAGCAATGATAGGCTTGCTAGATCACATGGCAGTTTTAATTTTAAAACTTTTTGGAGGAAATGCCATATGTTCCCTCCAATAGTGCGTAAAATTTTCCTTTCATCCACAAACTCTCCTGCACATGTTACCTTCAGTCTTTTGATAATAATGACTATTCTTAGAGGAGTAAAGGGTCAAGGAGTTTTTGATTTCCCTTTTTTCTGGTGGTTAATAATGTTGATCTTTACGTAGATCGTTTTGCACGTCTCCTGAGGAATATTATTTAGGTCTCTTGCTCCATCCATCCACCATCCATGCATTTACTGGTGTTGGGAATTGAACCCAGAGATGATCTACCACTCAACAATATCCTGGGCCCTTTTCATTTTTTATTTTGACACAGCGTCTTGTAACCAGCTCAGTTGCCAAGGCGGGACTCAGACTTTCAGTCCTCCCGTCTTCACCTCCCTTTCTGGGGGTCACAGGCCTGCGCCGTGGGCCCCAGCTTATTGCACTTTTGCCATTGAGGTTATGGAGTTCTTTAGATTTTCTGAGTATCAACCTCCTTCAAAGCATAGTTTGTGAATAATTTCTTACATTCTGTAGGTGTCTCTTTATTACGTCCTTTGCAGTACAAAAGGGTTTTAAATTTCATGTAATTCAGTTTGTGCTTTTTTTGCTATCATTGCTTATACTCTTAGGGTCCGGTACCCACACCCCAAAAGTCTTTGCCCATTCCAATGTCATGAAGAATTTCCCTTATGTTTTGTTTTACTAGTTTGATGTTTTACATTTAAGCCTTTAATCCACTGTGAGTTTATTTTCATAGCTGTGGAGAGGGAGGGTCTCATTTCCTTCTTTTGTGTGTGTATGCGCAGCTTTCCCAGAACCCCTCACTGAAAAGACTGCCCTTTCTCCAAAGCCCATTCTTAATACTTGTGAACAACTAGCTGGATACAAGTGCAAGGTCTTATTCTAAGATTCTTAATTTGTTCCATTAGTCCCCATATCATTTTTATGCAATACCATACTGTTTTGATTACAACAACTTTGCAATATATTTTGAAATTAGATGATGAAGCCAAAGGTTTCATCTATTTTGTTCAAGAATGTCTTGGCTGTTTGGAGGTTTTACTTGTTTTTGCTTTGATTTTGTACACCCGTGCAAGTTTTATAAGTTTTCTAAACTGTTGAGAGTGACGCAGTGTGATAGTCTTATTAATAAGGATTGCACTGAACCTGTAGATCACTTTGCATTGTGTACATTCTCATTATACTGATTCTCCTGATCCAAGAACCTAAAATGTCTTTTTTCATGCCTTCTTTAATTTCTTTCATCAATGTTTTATAGTGTTCATTATAGAGAGCTTTCATCTCGTTTGTTAAATTTATTCTTATTTTATTTCTTGTAGTGGTTCCAAGTGGTACTGTTATCTCAATTGCTATCTTGGATAATTTAGTATTAGTGCAATATTCAAGGTGTTTGAATGGTGCTTTTGTATCTTGAAAATTTGCTAAACTCATTCATTCATTCTAACAGCTTTTCAGTGGGATGCTTGGAGTTTACTATCATCTAAAAGCAGTGATAGTGCTTGCTTCAGCAGCACATATACTAAAATTGAAACAATACAGAGAAGATTAGCATGTCCCCTGCACAAGGATGACACGATAGTTTGTGAAGCATACCATATTAAAAAAAAAGCAGTGATAGTTTGACTTCTTTTCCAGAGCAGATACACTTTACACTTTAAAAATAGATATCTTTATTTTGCTTCAGATCTTAGAAAGATTTCAGCTTTTCCTCATCAGTATGATATTAGCTATTTGTTTATTATATATGGCTATTATTATGTTGAGGTACATTTCTTTTACACAGAATTTGTTCAGTGTATCATTTTTAAAATTTTTGTGCTAGGGATTGAGCCCAAACTCTTGGGTGTATTAAGAACATGCTTTGCCACTGAGCTATATATTCCAACAGTGTTCATTTTTCACCATGAAGGGATATCAAGTTTTATCTTGTGTCTTTTCTTCAATTATTAAGATGACTATGTGTCTTTTGTCTTTCATTCTTTTGATGTGGCGCATCTTGCTAATCGATTTGCATATCTTGATCCATTCTTGAATCCCTGGGATGAGTCCCACTTGATTTGAGTGAATAATCCTTGTAATATGCTGATAGAATTGGTTTGCTAGTATTTTATTGAGGAATTTTGCATGTATGTTCAGTTGGCCTACAGTTTTGTTTTTGTTGTGTACTTTATTGTTTTTTGTTATTAGGGTACTGCTAGCCTTGTAGATGGCATTTGAAAGAATTTCTTTGTCGATTTATTGTGCAATAATTTAAAAAGTATTAATTCTTCTTCAAATGTTTAGCAGAATTCATCAGTGAAGCCATCTGGTCCTGGGTTTTCTTTGATTGGAGAATTTTTATTATTGATTCAACAGTGTTACTTGTATTTATCTGTTTTGGCTTTGTCTTTATGCATGACTAAGTCCTGGTAAGGTGTATGTGCCCAGGAATTTTTCTGTTTCTCATCATTACTAAAACTGTTGGCATAGAGTTCTGTGTGCTAATCTTTTATATTGATGATTCATATTTATGCGGTGTGAGCTATGATCTTCCCCCTTCATCTCTGATTTTGAGTCTTCTCTCTTGGTTTAGCTAAAGTTTGTCAGTGTTGTTTATATTTTCAAAGAATTAGGCTTTTAAAAAAATCTTTTGTATTATTTCTAAACACTCTATTTCACTAATTTCTGTCCCAATATTTATTATTTATTTTCTTCTGTGAAGTTTGCTTGGTTTTTCCGGGTCTTTGAGCTGCAATGATAAATTTTATATTTGAAATATAATTTTGTGTAGCTTTGACTGCAATGCTTTTCCCTCTGTACTGAGTCCATGGGTTTTAGTATGGTGTATTTCCATTTTCTTTTAAGAAATTTCAAAATTTCCTTCCTTTTTGTTCCCATAATCTATTGTTTGCTTGGAAGTAAAGTGTTTAATTTCCATGTATTTGAATGTTTCTAAGGTTTTTCTTGTTACTGGTTTCTAATGTTATTCTGTCAAAGAAGTGCCTGACGTAATATCAGACTTTTCAACATTCGTTGAATGGCTGTTTGCTTTGTGGCCTTGTCTGTGGTCTATCCTTGAGATTGAGCCATGTGCTGGAGAGAATGTGTGATTTTCAACCGTTAAATGCAATCTCTGAAGAGCTCCGTTAGGTCCATTTGGTCCATGGTGCAATTTAACTCTATTATTTCTGTTTATTCCTTGTCTCGATGACCTGTCCAGGGCTGGAAGTCAGGTGTTAAAGCCCTCGATTTTTATTGTGCTGGATTTTCTCATCCTTTATGTCTATTATCGCTTGCTCTGTGTGTTTGATATTGATTGCATATACATTTAGTCATTATTTTCTCTTGCTAAAGGTACCTTATCATAATACAATGGTATTTTTTTCTCTTTGTGCTGGTCTTGATTTAAAGCCCATTTTATCTGAGATAAATATAACACTTTTCTGTTCTATTGCTACTGAAAATCTTATTCATTTCCTGTCAGTATGCAGTTCCTCAGAGATATAGTGAGTTTTTTGCAAGCAACAAATAGGGATTTTTTGCCCATTCAATCATTCTATATCTTTTAATTGGATAATTTAACCCATTTATCTTTAAGGTAAATATCAAAGGAAAAATCCTACCACAAGCACTTTATAATGTTTTCTGAGTTTTATTATTTGCAGGCTTTCTTTGTGGCTATTTGTTCTAGTAGAATTTGGGGGTGTCACTGGAGACTGAGTCCAGGGCCTTGCACATGCACGGGTAGCTTCTACCATTGACCTGCTCCCTGGGTCTTCCTAAAATTTTGATTTTTTTCTGTTATGGGGAATTGAACTCAGGACTTTGTGCTTGCCAGGTAGGTCCTGTGCCACTGTACTATATCCCCAGCCCAAATTTTGATTTCTTTATGGTAGCCATTCTCCCTAGACTCAGATGGAACCTCAATGTTGTTTTAATTTTCATTTTCTCTGTAGAGCTCTGTTAGGTCCATTTGGTCTATGATACAATTTTAAAAATGTTGAACATTTCTTCATATACTTATTTGCTGTTTGTACTTCTTAATCTGACAAATGTCTAATTTTATGTACCTGTTTCTAAATTTGGGGGATCTGATTTTTGTGAGTTCTTTATGTATTCTAGATAATTGTCCTTTGTCTGATGAGATACTGGTCCATTTTTTTTCTCCACTCTATGGGTTGTCTCCTGACTCTGTTGGTGGTTATGTGCAGATACAAATTCCCTGTGAAAAATGTGACCACTATGTATATTAAAAGTGTACGCATAAAATTAATTTTAAAATGAATCAAGCTGCTATTAATATTCAAAAGAATTTTAGAAACAAGGTCTTGCTAAGTTGTCCAGGTTGATCCCAAATTTTTGTTCAGCCTCCTAAGAAGTTGTCTAGTAGTGCATTTTGATTTCTTGCTTATCAATTTGGTGTGTATATTATAGATTTTTAACTTGTATTTACCATATGGATTAGAATAATATATTTTGATTACAACAATCTTTTTAACTAACAGCAATTTAATATTATTGTAAATGTAAGAAAGGAAATCTGTAAATATATTAATAACAAATTGATTCCTCCCCACATTGGGATTTTTAATATCTTGTTTTATATATTTTATAGTCTAACATAGTAGTGCACTTATTGCTTCGTGATGGTTTTATTTTTAGTTTTCACATTAGATTAGATGGCTGCTTCAGTCCAGGTTTTCATCCAGATCTCTAGTGGGAATCATCAGTGTGCACTAGTGGAGCACCTGGGAAGGACACACGCTTCCTGCTTAAGCCTCTTCCTGGAGGCAGGACAGGCACCTATGCTTTGGTTAACACTGGTCTGTGGTCAGACCATTTGGGATTCTCACTGGCTCTGGTCAGAATCAGCATGGAAAGGTAAGCTTCAGTCTTGTTTGCCGCACTGTGGCCACTCAGGTCATAAAACTGCCAAATCCTGAGTTGATAGCCTCAGGGTAGTACTGCGGTAGAATAAAGGCCACACTTCTGTGGGGTGCCTACTCTTCTGTACATCTGTGGTCCAAGATCACTGTCACAAACCATAGGTGATGTTGGCCAGAAGAATTCAACAGACTGGGGATACATGTCTCTCCCTGATGCCGGGGCTATTCTACAAGCTTCAGCTGTGGGCACTGGGTTGAGAAGGGGCCAGCAGAATCTGCTTTTACCACCCCACCACCGAGTTCTAAGTCAAAGTCTGTTGCTAACTACCTCTCAGCAAATAGAGGGTTTTGCTCCATGCCGTGCTGCCCAAGGGTAGGGTTGTGTTGGTGAAGGCAGCCCATGAGCCACCAAGGGTTAGGATAAGATGGACTGTACCTCAATCTCACAGCACAAAGACTTTCACTGCTTCAGGAGTCCACCCAGGTCCACACCATACAACTGTTGGTGACTCAGGTGAAGGCACATCTGTGTCACTGGGTTATGCATCCCTGCTTGGTGCTGGGCAGGTCCAGAGGCTCCTTCTGTGAGCTCTTTGCTGGAGATATCCTTGTTGCCCAAGGTTTGGGAGTAGTTGGTAGAGACAGCCCCTTAGCCACCAAAGCTGACCCTGATCTGCGTTACATCTTGTCTTGCTGGCATGGGAACGTGCACAGTTCTGGAGAGAGAGCTCATGCTAAGGCATATTCTAAGGCTGGCAATGATGGAGGCCAAAACTGACATCTGTCCTCTTGTACCTCTCTGCTGCCAGTGCACATCTAGATGCTGTCTGAGACCTGGGGACTGGCTGTGGGGGAACCTTTGGTTTCTGTCTGATGTGGGTCTCTGTGAAGGGTTCAGCACTCAGCTCCAAGAGAAGTCCTCCTTGTTTTCTCATCACTCTCTCCAGCAAGTATAATATTTCTCGTCCTCTGGGCCTCAGGAGTAGCAGGTGCAGTGAGCTGCCTGGTGATTACAGTTTGGCTGAGTCAGTCTGTGGGTACTGGCTTGCCAGCAGGGGTGTGGAGCTCTGCTAGGCTGGAGCTTTCATTGCAGTAGTTCTGGAACTGGATTTCCAGTTAAGTCCAGGATGTAAATTCCTCTTCCTGGAGGAAAACTCCTGTTTGTTTGGAGTTTGAGGAGGGGTAACACTGGCAACGTTTTCCTTTCTATCTTTCTCAATATAATTTTTCTTTTTTATTACCCTAAAGGTAGGTACAATGATCCCTCACCTGGCTTCCTTAGCTCTGGTGAAGGTAATATAGCTGGTCGGTAGCCATTCAGACTGCTGAGTTTATGCGGAGACAATTGCTGGAGAATTTTACTCAATCACTACCTTAGAAAATTAATTTTAATAGCATCTTACTTAGGGATTGAATATATTAAAAATTCTCCAATTATTTCATTCATAATAATCTGAGTTTACTGTTATATTGTAAATGTCAATGAGATTATACTCTTTTTTTTCATTGTTTGTAACTATGCAATAAACTTCCAATATACAATGAAGCATATTGGTCATTGATTTCAACTGAAGTCTGTGACAAGTAAATATAGAATTATATTGACATGACATTTGAAAGCTTTTCAACTTTATGACAACATCAGTGGACCATATGTGTACATATATTTGGTGTAAAATTTCAGCATGATAGGATTTTTTTATTGTATTTGATATTTTAGGGATCAGTTACTCAAAATAAGTGGTACTAATCTCTTGCTCAGATAAAAGGACTTTTTTTCATTCCATAAACATATTGTTGCTTTTAGAGGAAATCATTGTTTAACTTTAGAGGACTCATTTATCTTTACCAAGATATTATATGTACAACTGTTAGCCATATGGGAAAATTCTGACTTAATTCTTTTCCAATTTGCAACTTCTGAATTGAGCATCTCCCCATTCCAGTGGCAGAATAACACTTTATAACATCTGCCATGAATTAAGGAAGTTCGCAATATTGATGAGAGAAAAATGCAATTAAGGATCTATCAATTATCTCTTCTGAAAACTGGTTGATGTTCACCAACAAAAGCCCCTTAAAAAACAGCTTCATGATGTTTGATGTCATATTTAGAGAGTTAGATTTTAGTTTTTGAATATAAAAAGTTAGGAACATCATGAATCTTACATTTAACCACTTCATTTTAAAGATGAGCTCCAGAGAGTTGGCGTGTTGTATCAAAGGACATAGCACTAACTAGGCATAAAGTGTTTCTGTACTAAAACTCCCCCTCCTTTGCCTAACAATCTTTTACTATATAATGTCATCACCCAGTAATGTACTTTGATATTGCATAATTCCTATAGAAAATCTGGAAAGGCCTGGGGATGTAGCTTAGCAGCACAGTGCCTGCCTGGCATGCATGAGACCCTGACTTCTATCCCTAGTATCAAAAAAGAAAACAGAAAAAAATTTGGAAGCATTTCCTTAAATTAAATGCTAGAGCAATTTTTTTTTTTTGTACCAGGAATGGAACTCAAGACCTTCCACTTGCCAGGCAGGTGCTAATGCCACTGAGCTGTATCCCTGGCTTAAGTTAAAAATAGCTTTAAAAACTTTTGCACAGCAAAAGTAATCACCACCAAAGTGAAGACAGCCCACAGAGTGGGAAAAAAAATTAGCCATTGTCTCTCAGACAACAGACTTTTATCTAGAACATACAAAGAATTGAAAAAAAAAATCAGGCCTTCCAAATTAAAAGACCTAATTAAAAAATGGGCGTCTGAGATGAGTACACACTTTTCAGATGAAGAAATTCAAGTGGCAAATAAATACATGTTCAACATCACTGGCCATTCAAGAGAGGCAAATGAAAGCAACACTGAGCTTCCATCTCACCCCAGAAAGAATGGTTGCCATCAAGAAATCAACCAACAACAAATGCTGGAGGGGCTGTAGGAATAAAAGAACCCTTCTCCACTCTTGCTGAGAGTGTAGACTGGTACAGCCACTGTGGAAATCAGTGTGATTCCTCAGAGACTAGGACTAGAGGTCCCATTCCACCCAGCTATTCCCCTTCTGGAGGAAGAGTTAAAATATTGTACCAGAGTGATATACGTGCATCCATGTTTATAGCAGCATGATTTGTAGTAGTTAAATCTTGGAAATGACCCAAATGCCCATCAACTGAGGAATGAGTAAACAAGATGTGTTATTTTTATACAATGGAGTACTACTCAGCCAGAAAGAAGCATAAACTGGAAACTTTTATATGTAAATGATGCAACTTGAGAGACCAGACCCACAGTGAAATCAGTGAGATTCACATGTGTAAACACTACATCTTCTCCCTGCCTGATGTGAGAAACTGAAACAGTAAGTAAGTTCTAAAATGTACAGTAGATATTGTGATATGGGAAGAAGTTGCTCAGAAGGAAAAAGGAACTAGGATGGGGGAAGTGGAAAAGACAGTAGGGAAAAGGGAAACATGCAAGTCAGTGATGCTTCTGGCATCTCTTAGTTCAGTGGATAGGAAGGTCTTAATATCTATTGGAGAAAATTTTATGCCCATGACTTGTACCCTGAGCAACTACTTTAAAGACAACAACGTATAATATATTAACTACTGTTATTCTTCTATTATTTTGTTATTAAAATTTTTAAAATATTTTTTCCATAAAATAAAAACAACAGCTTTACCTTTGACCTTGTAATTTGTTTCTGGGAATCTGTCCCATACGGAAGTTGAGACTCAAGAACAGAGATGTTTTTCTACAGCATTGTTCATAACATCTCACAACTGGAAACAATGCTTTAATATTTATAAATAGGATGATGGGTAAGTAAGTTGAGGTATAGTCATACTACAGAATATTTTGAGTCTATTATAAAGAATGAACTGGAATTATTTTGTGCAATGTGGAGGAATTTTCAAAACCATTATTCAATGAGACTAAGGAAATATAGAAAAATATGTAAACTATAATTCAATTTTTGTAAGACAATGATAAAAATATGCCTTTTCATATATGCACTTGTCTAGGATTAAAATAAGGCAAAGGAAAATATAGAATTTTAGGGGGTATTAAAAAGCTGAATTAGGTGAGGTGGATGCTGCCATGACAGTATAATGGGGGGAAAGACAGAATTCTTTTATAAGCAACACTTGTGCTCTTATTTCACCTGTGTAAGGAGCTATGTCCACTAGTGCTTGAATAGGTGCATAAAAATATGGTCAGAAATATCAGTGAGATTGTTTTAAGGTAGTATGTTTGCAAGTGATTTTCTTCTTTTGTAGTTGTAGTACTTTCAGTTGATTTACAGCAAGCTTTTTCTACTTACATAATTATGAAAAATGCAGTTCTATCTGAACTCTGAGAGAAATGGAAAACTAACTCTGACAGCTGATGGATACACTTACCCGGAGAGAAACAAAGTAAATAATTATTATAAACTATAGATAGAAACTATCTGTTTGTATTTCTAATCATGCCTGATAAGCAGCTCTTTCTTAATCTTCGTGCAAGTGAAAACTATTTTCTGTTTATGACTGGACGGTCATTAGAACTGGTGTTTAATGATTCTGCCTGTCAGACTAGGGCTTCCCACAGAATCTGTAAAAGAGAGTTCAGTTTTTATTCATTCAGTATCAGAGAGGACGAGCCTTGTGGTCGCATGTGAGCAATCTGCACCTGATCATGTTGGTCTTTATTTGACATGGTTCCACACAAATTATTTTAATCTTTTTGCAAAGCTCTTACTTTAGTGATCATGGGGAAACTACCGCAAAGTTCTCTGCACTGTTACCCATCCTCCTTTCCTATTCAGTCTAGCAGAATAGTTTAGGTGCAGGAACTATTTCAAAGCACTAACATCTTGTTACTTTGCTTTTAACATTAGGAAGTGGGTGGCATTGATCAGATAATAAATACAAAGTTTATAACAATAAATGAGAATTCAGTGGATATTAGAGAATGTCTAAATGCATAGAGAGTAACAATATGTAACAACTCTCTGGATCTTCAGATTGGATGAGAATTTCACATCCCAGGATGCGCAAAGGTGATTAACCATTCTGTCTTTATTTGGAATTATAGTGCCATTAGGAAATACTGACTTTAGGATATTATTTCTGTTGAGCTCTGTCCATTTAATTTTTTAAGCTTATGTCATCTTGAAGCTAATATTTGGATTTTCTTGGTAAAGGTGAACTGAGTTTCATTTTGATAGCTGTAACCTTAATTTTTCAAGGACTTTTTAAACTATTAATTGGGGTTCAGTGATACAGAAGTAAGATTTCCAATGTATTTGCTCAGATTTTATAGGCATTTTTGTTCTCTGTATAGTAATGTATTTTAAAATCTTTGATAACTGATTATGTCCTTCTAAAGACTTTTCACTTATTACCTCAAGCAGGCTAAAAATGCTAAAAATGAGTATTCTTAAAAGCTTTTATTCTTGGTCTAATCCCTCACAGCATACAAAGTGTTGATTATCTGGAAATACTCAGGTATGCTTATTTAAAATTGTCTGCACATGTATTTTCTATGCAGACCAGTCCACAGTCTGGATGTGAGTTACCTATTGGTGTACTGTACCATTCAATTAAGTTGGTTTATAAAATCCCCTCCTGTACTGAGATAATATGCTCATGTCATTAGTTATGATGGGATCCATGAGATTGTTGGCAAGATCTACTAAAAACTGTTATAGAAAACTAATTTCTTGCCATTTTTTCACAGAAAAAAATTCATCTTTGTGGCTAAGCAATTCAACCAAACAGCCTAATGTGAAATATACACATTATAAACTCTGCAAGATCTCCAATGCCTTAATCAATATATTAGTTACGTTTGCTTTTATTTTCAAATATGTTTTAAAATCTCTTCAATATTTTGAATTCTGAAATTAAATATTTACTTGGAGAATACTATCATATCCTACAAGCTGTACATCCCTGTATTGTAACTTAGAACCGGAGTTACAAGCACAACAATCCACATAGTGACAGAGGAAATAGAAACGGTGAATAGAAAAGCGAAAAATAGGAATTTGTATTTTAAAAACATCTCTACAATTTTTTGCAGATTAGTCTATTATCTTAGCTTTATAGAAGTTTAATTTTAGATTTTGAAAATTTTCATAAGTATTTTCATTATCTTCAATAGTTCAAGCTCTAGCAAGGCCAACAATAACACAATAAGGTGACTCTTGTTCATCAACAAAACACAACAGACGCATGCTGGCTAAAACAGTCTCTAAATTTGTTCTGGGATTGGGATATGTAGTACATTCCATTTTTGTTTAGAGCAAGTTATTAAATAAAAAGAATAGGAATATTTTGGTTGAACCACCTAATATGCTTTATTTTAGGGCAGACAAGGTAGCAAGTATTATCTTTAAGATAAATTATTTTTGTCAATTACCTATTAATTCATTCATTTTTCCAGTAAATAGTGTTTTAGCATTAATTTCTTTCTAACTGCCATTAATTTGTTTCTAACCACTATTAATTTCTTTCTAACCACTGCTAATTTTTTATTAACAAGTAAATTAAAATTTCCTAGCATTTTTAAAGAGAATACAAAACTCAAAAAATGGAGAAATGACTCTATATAATCATATTAAGTGGCTTATCTGGCTTTATTTAATCTGATAAGAAAAGGTCAACTTAGTGATAGGTTCATTTAATGAAAAACAGTGACCTGTGTTGATAGTGACAGCATTTGTTGAGTTTTAGATGTGTGCAAGTTACTATTTTTCCACAAGTTTATTCCCCTCTCCCACATTACACCCTATCATTTTCCCGAAGGTTATTCCCCTGTCCCATATGCCACTGCATGTATAATCTAGATTGTAGTTAACAATGAGGTAACCACGGAAGTTTAAGGACCATTTAGCACTGGAGCAGGAGTGCTGATAATTATGTGTGTAGACTGTGTGGCAGATTGCTGCGGCCGTGACCCAGTGCTTTTCATGCCTTCCTGGATCCATACCCTTGGATGAAATACCCAACACTGCCTGTGCTTCCTAAATGTCTTTCATTGGTCAATGGGACATCAGCACACATGGAACATATAGATGTTTGTAGTCTCTGTGTGTATTGGAGGTTGGTATTTTGAAACCTATGACAACCATGTGACATAACTTCTAACTTGCTGCGTCTTTGGATACCACTTAGAACAGAGATAAGCCACCGTAGTTGTCACCTCCCTCAAACAGCTGTCAGACCACCAGACCCCTGATTACAGATGGAGAGGTGAGGTCAACTGAAACCAGCAGCAGTACGTATCAAGCCTCCACCTCAACTCAATGACCCATAGATCGGTTGGTAAAATCTGGGGAGTTTGTTTTCCAGCTGAAACTAACAAGAAGGTAAATTTAGAATAATAATTAAGACTTGTGTAGGTTTTTGGACAAGGACTGAACATTGGCAAAAAATAAAATCTGTGGCCAGAGGACAGATGATGGTGGATTTTGAAATGTGTCACACTATGTCGTAGTTCCATAACAGGAGGCAGAATCTCTTTCCCCATCCTTTTTATACACTACAGCCCATGACTACTTCTGAGTGGCATAGTGTGGCAGGCAGGGCACAAAAACTTTTGAGTCCAGGTCTAAAGGGTGTGACAGTTCTCTTCGCTCTTAGAATCCTGACAGGCATGTCTGACGGAGGCTGGGATATTCTGGTGGATGATGAGAAATATGAGGTCACTTGTGCATGTCACTCCAGGCAATAGCTGGCTAATACATACAAATTGTGTTCAAAATACATAGCAAATGTTTAAATTAGAGCACTTTATCTCGGAAAAGGAACTCTGCTTTTAATCCTCCCCTAAATACTATCCTCATTTTGAACGTGGTCATTTCACCATTCCTGCCACTGTCCAGAAACACCTCTGGAAGTCCTGCCTTGTGTGTTTATGAGATGTCCTCAGAATACAGTGAGAGCTGCTGCCAAGCGCCACTGAAAGGAAGAGCAGGCTCATAACAAGTGTGTCCTCATCCACCATATTCACAGGAACTGCACCATGCAACTGTGGCTCTTCTCCAAGTTCAAAGTGACCATAAAAATGTAAATGTTTTCATTCAACTCAGGATACGGAGACAGCCATGACAGAGGGTTTCCAGAACTGCTTCTGAAAGTGGCAGGAATGATGGCATAGTGAGGAATACTTTGAGGGGGTCTGACGGGAATATGACTTTACTGCAATTATTTTTAATTAAAAATTCTCTGTGCATGTCAAACTGTTGGTACCATTTAGCCCCCTAAAGTTGATTTTCCGCTAACTAGAGATGCATAATGAGTCTCACTGAATCCAGCAAATGAACTCCAGCTGAACCCAGCACAAATCACCCACTCATAGGGTCATTAATCCAGTAAATAGTCATTGGAAGCCACTTAAGTTTTTGTAAGGTTTGTTTTGCAAGGGAAGCTAAATGACAGCAACTATGTCTAATACATTTCTATGTTCAGAATAACTAACCTTTAATTCCTTGTATATAGTTACAAGAGATGTGCAAACATATTTGCATTAATTGATAATGAAACATTAAGTTCTTGCTGCTGTAAAGATCTTTATATCTCAACATGTAAAATCTAAAAATGAAACAGATCAGTGGATGATTTATTCAGAATTTTTATAGGAGAATACATGTAGTTGAAAATGTCTTGTACTATTTACTACAGTGTCCTGCCAGGGTAGTTAACGCACTCTAAATTATAGCTAAATTGGCTTCAAAATAGTAATTTTCTTTGGTTTTATAGAATATTTAAGGCATATAATAAGAAACAACTGATTTTAAGATAATTTAAGAATTATAGATTACCTTATCTTGTACTAGTTGAATGAATAACATTTAATAATGAGCTTAGTTAAATTCAATTGAACATTTCAATTAGCTTTGATCCTAATGGCATTGCCGGTCAATAATTGAAATTTCTATCTGGATATGATGGTGCAGTCCTATAACCCCAGCATTCAGGAGGCTGAGGCAAGAGAAGCACTGAAAGCTCAAGGTCAGCATAAGCCTAATAATTTCTCTTTTAAAATTTTTCAAATTTCTAAAGTTTCTTTAATATGTTTTAATAGTATGAAGCTTATCATATTAAACAGTTGTTCAAATGTCTGTTAAGTTAGAAAACAGAGCTCTAGAAGGAAGTGGCCACATTTGATTCATCTATTTATCCTCTGTCCTGCTCAGTATTGTACACATCACAGTTAATCATTAAGTGTTTTCACAGTGAATAAATATATTTAAAGTTTTCCCAATATTGGTGCGTATTTCACATTTTTATAGGGTAGTTTCACAGATATGAAAGAAAGAAAAACCTACATATGAGAATATAAAATTTTATCATCTTACACATTTAACTTTACAAATATTTTAACATATACATATATTTCTATTTAGAAGGTAATTCTGAATGTTAAAATGGTAAGATAAATAACGTTATCCTTAAAAACATTATACTTTAGTAAAGGAATAAATGTGGAGGGAAATAGAATTTTGGGTTTTGTCTCTGTTTTCTTTAACTGCATTTTAGTGTTAGAACTGTCTCTAGAATAACAACCATTCTGTCAAAAAAATAAAAAGTCAGAAAGTAGTTAGAGAATTATTTCAATGACCCTGAATATTAATTCTTACCATTGTATCAGTTAATTTCTATTTCATATACTTTGTAAAATTCTGCAAGCAAGATATAAAGTTATATAAAACACATATACTTATGCCAGGAAACATAAAATTTGTCCCTGGGCTTAATATGGAAAACTATGACAACTAATTTTGTTTGGTATATTAATTTTATTTAATAGAAAACGTCACGGTCATTTATTGACCTTTTATAGATGACATGAGAAGCCATCTTTAAAACAGTATTTCTACTGTGTAGTAATATTAAATGAAGTTAGCATAACCGTAAGGTGGTAATTTGTTTTGAGGATATAGTAAGCAAATCTTAGTATCATGCTCAGGCTCTATCTTTAATGTATTTTTGCTTCTGCTGCTTGTCCATGCTTTGCCTACAAAATTCCTCATTCACTTTTAAGAAGAGGCTTTGGTATTTGACATTTGAAATCTGCTCTAGTTTTCTGCATGTGGATCATTATTGGAGCTCCCTGAATGTACTTGTCCTACTGTTTTTGTTACACATTACTTTATATTTCTTTCCTTGTATATTTCTTTCCTCTATAAGATTCTTCATTTCTTAAAGGCAGCACTTCATCTTAATGGTATTCCTGCACTTCCTGTGGAAATTGGGTCATTCCAGCTTTAGAGAGCCCTCCATTCCTGGATCAGTATGAGGGGGATAGGTGGTTGACTGACATTTGTGGAACTGAAATAAATCAGAAATCAAACATTGTACACTGGGAAATACTCTTTAGAGCTACCCATGATTTATTAAAGATAATGCTGTCAGACTTCCAAAATTCTCTAACTTTAGTTTTTCCTTTTCTCTTATATAAGAGATATCAGAGAAAAAAGTGAATAATGGTCCAACGGTTATTACTAAAATAGCCTTTACTGAGGAAGAAAACATCTCTGAGTTGCTACCTACTGAGTTATTAATTTTAGGCTCCTATATTGCAGTATGATAAAATAATCGTCCATGAAAGAAATGAAGTGATTTTGGAGAGCTAAAAGCTAAACACATTGTAACATTTATGTGTCTTTAGAATTTAATTTAAAAAACATGTGCAGAAAGAGAAATCGTGAGGTAAAGGTAGAATTGCAAAGAGGTCTTTGAAATAAGGGCTTCTCAAAACCAAGCTCTTTGAAAAGCACTTTGAGAAATAATATAGCAGTCAGTCTAAAATGAACACATCAGTGGTATTTCAAAATGTAAAACTTCACTGCATTTGCTTAGAAAAATTCTAGAGCTTATGTGATATTAAATAATGTGGACAGTTTTATTTTTCAAGGCTTTCAAAAGCTAAAATGAAAAAACATCTTCTTTTACACATATTTCCAACAGGATAAAATTTCTAGAATTAACGATCTTATTATATTATGCATTTTATCACTCTGTAGGTAAAATTATACTTCGTTCCTACACAGCTCTTTAGACTAACAAAGTGTATAAACATATCAGTATTTTTTCAACATCATGAATTAGAATCAATTGTATTTTTCTTTTAAGAATGCTTTTGATTATTATTTACAAATAAAACATGTGCTTTTAGTACAATATTGAAATACTTAGATTTGAATCTGAAGTAAAATGAACAAAACTTAATCACTGACATCCTCAATTACAAAAGAAGTTAGCAAATTTCCCTCTCTTAGATAATTTTTAAAAAATATTTCACTGTTAGTAGTCAATACTTGTTTTTGGTGACCTACATTATATGGTGAGATTTTGGTTCATACTCGTTTACCTCCACTGAGCAAGTATGTATATTCAGTCTTTAACGGGCACCAGGTACTGTGTTGAGTTCAGGGTCAAAAAATGTTCCTAGCATCTAGACTTGTCAGGGCTAGAAGGGGCGAAAACACGAGTATTGGCTATTTGGTCTGGTGTGGGTGTGCAGGAGCTGGGTGGAAGCACTGGGGAAGGGTTTCAAGGTAAGTCTCAAAGGAAAGGTAGCAGCTTACAAGTCAAGGATGAGTGTCTTGGCAGTGGGTAAACCTGTGAAACATGATATTTTCAGAGAATTATTATGTTCTGTTGTTCAAATATCACATGATTTAGGAAAGGGAGAAGTGCAAATACTTTCCCAAATTACATATGCTTTTGTAACAATATCTCAATGAATATGATAATTTGTTTCATTTATCCTTTAATAAATCCTAATTTATCTTAATTCGTTGTAAAGAAATTTGGTATTATATGTTGGTTTATATTTTGTAGGAATCTTTTAGGTTTATACCTTGCCCTGAGTAACTTCTGTGAAGATAATCATGTACAGTGTAGTAACTATTGCCATTCTTATTATTTATCTATGAAAAATTATTTTATTTTTGTCACAAAAAGAAAATAAGCAAAAATTGAAGGAAAGTGGTAGATGATAAAATGGAAGTAGGTTGTTGGAGTTAGCTGAAGGGTGGTGTGTGTTTATATGCATGGTTTTATGTAATTATTTGGGATGAAAAAGTATAGTATAAGAGTGCCTTGTTGAGAAGATCATAATAATTGTGACTGCAGTCTAAAGGGTGGTGAATTGAAAGCATTAGAGATTAGTGTTGAGACATGGGCATTAATCTTAGGAATGGGGAAGAGGAATCAATAGAAAATGAATGGAAATGAACAGAATTTAAAAATTATTGAATATGAGGTTCAGGGGACTAGATGGATCTGAGACTTTTCTGGCTACAGGACTTGAAAACTGGATTTTACCTGCCAATAAATTCATGTGAAACACCAACAGTGCTGCAAATCCTCAGAAATAGGGTATTATTGTGAATATCTCAGATGTGGGTAATATTTTCTTTAGAAGAAGAGCTGAAATCTTACACTCTAAATTCTTCGTCTCAACTTGAGCTTTGAACACAAAGTAACGTATTACATCTCAAATCCAGTCTGAGAAAATCTCTAAAGACTAAAAAGGGGAGTTGATAAAAATGGGTTCACATACAGAGAAAGAAAAACAATTATAGCGGCCAGGAAAGTTAGCTTTAACTGACGGGAAAGCACACCCACAGAACATCTGAGCAGGCAAGGGTAGCGGAATATTTAAGATGTTTTTCCAGTGCACTTGCAGTAAGTGTTATGGGAAGACTTTAACAAATGGGCGTATACTTTTAGCTTACTGACCATATAATTTTAATGTTTTAATAATGATCAAGTAACATAAAAATAAGCTTATTTGTACAGCTAAAGAGGTGGGGCTACAGAGCAGAAATCCATTCTCTTTATGTCTTTGCTTTTAAAAAAGCTACACTGAAAATTCATAGCCACGCTTATTCTTTCCTATCTGTACCTTGAAACAACGAACCAGAATTGGAATGTTATTCATGGAAATGAGGTCATAAACCCGCTGACTCCTATGGATTATGCTGTCCATGTCTTACACAACCCTGTGTTGCTCAGGCCCTTGGTTCTGAGGCCCTTTAGCTTCCTTGCAGCCACTCAGTTTCTGTAGCTGCACGCCACGTGACTCACAGTCGTGGCAAGCAAATAACTGGTGTATGAGAGAAGAAGAGTTAAGAGATCCCTTCAAGATGTAAAATTCTACTCAGCCATTTCAGAGGGAGTCAAATTAAACTTTGCTTCAGGCTGACTCTGCATCTTGACAGCATAGGTATTGAGTTGCAACCTAACTTAGCCTTTAAACAAACCAGAAGTCTGAGTGTATCCTCCACATACATAGCCAAGTTTCAGTCAGTGGCAAGCAACTTACCCATCGCACACGCCCACACAGATTTCTGCACTCTGGTGCCTGCAAGTGTCTTACTGCTCACACTGCTGGGCAGGGCTCTCTGAGCCTCTCTGGTTCTGAGTGCTGTTGGGTATATGAGCAATTCTTTGCCTAAGCAAACTCCCCTAAATTTATTTGTCTAAAAGTTTTCTCTTAAGGGTCTTATTAAATAGCACAAATGTTTCAAATTAATTGTAAAATAATTGAACATTTTACAGTCTGATTTGTAGGGTCCTCTTAGAAAAAGAGACATATATTTGACAATGTGACCAGAAATGGTTCCAATTATAACCTGTATAAATATTTAACAAAACTTATAGAATCTAAATGTCAACATAAAGTCAGAGCAGAAACTTACAGGAAAGAGTGATTGCTGATAAATATTTGAAAACATTCTTTCAAATGAAAGTGACTGGCTTACAAAATTTAAATGGATGAGGATATTTATCTACATTATTTATAGGATGATGTAATTTAATGTTACATAGTCTGAGAAAGTACAAGTTCTAACTTCTATCTTGCTGAATTGTTTTAGAGATGCTGTAGATTTTACGAAAGGTGGTACTTTTATGGTGAGTCTTAGTTTGAATAACTCTTATACACAATTGTTTACTTTTAGGAAAGTCGGTCACCTTTCTGAATTTCACTTTATTCTGTCAAAAAATCCCTATATCATAGGCTATTTATGCTGAGTCAATGAAATAACATTTGAAAGGTCTAACACTTGGCTGGATTTTTGTAGGTATTAAATAGATGAGAGCTATTTTTGCATTATTTACATCTGTTTTTAGAGTTATGTCAGTGATGACATTTGCCATGTTGGTTGTCTTAGGTTAGGTTTCAGAAAACAAGACTCAGAGGGAGAATCCACTGGGATCAACACTTGTAAAGAAATAAAGAAAAGAGAATTGGGCAGAGGTAATAGTTAACTGTGATGTGGCCATGAGGGTCTCAACCCATTCCATCGGGAACTTTGGAGGTGAGACGACCCATCAAGTTTTCTTGCTTTGAGGCAAGAGTTCTGGCCTTTATAACACCCCTGTGCACTCATCATCCTCTACACTGGCACAGGCTGGGATGGAGTATGCCTTGGCCAGACAGCCCTCTGATGCTGAAAGGAATTTCCAAAGGGGACTTAGCTGGGGACTGTCAGCCGGTCGTATTCTCAGTATTGGGGGAAGGAGCGCTGCAAAGGACATCTAGACAATACACCACAGCATCTACGCTACTGGCTCAGATGGTCTTCATTTAAAATTGACACATCAGTTATCCTTCCTAATTCAGTTCATTTGAGTAGACACAGAAAAAAACTAGTAGAAGGGAGAGAGAGGTCGTTACTGAAGTTATGAAGGTACACATAGCAATTTCTTAAGCAATAAAAGTAAAGACTGATAAAGTGCAAACTTGAAGTAGGAAAGAAGATTGTAGACCTTGACGGTAATTTAGGTGCCCATTTTAGTAACTGGACTTGAATATTTGATAAAAGTAGAAAGTGATAGTGATCATTTCATGCCATAAAGAGTGAATTTGATATTATGCATTTATTCAGTCATATAATGATTCATCAAATTGTGGAACGTAAAGAATTTATAAAGTTTTACTATTGAATAAAAATAATTCTTTCTCAAATTGGGAGGAGGCCATAGGTCTAGAGTCAAAAGTCATTGGTTACTATTTAATATACAATTACAATGTACTCTTTCATAGTGACATAGATAAGAATTTGGTTTAGTAAACAGCAACGATAATCATTGCAACAACCTGCTGGGGTTACTAATGGTCACCTTTCTAAACATATAAGCACTTTATCTTAGATAAATTAATTTGCTACTAGAAAAACAATCAACCCAAGGAGAATTCAGAACTACATTAATCTGCTAGAGTTCACATATACATGGAGCATAAAAATAAATTTGGAGAAAAACAAAACTTCCAAGAGAAGAAAACATATAGAGTCCTAGGTGCAGGTAAGTAAGTCTTAATATCTGGAATTAGCAAACGACAAGTGTATGTACTACCTGGATTTTACAGTCTAGCAGAGAAAATTCTATAAAGGGTAATGGGTGTTTTCTACTCTCCGTTCCCTTCTTTCCCTACCCAATAACATGGAATGTTCTAGCTAAATCTCGAAAGAATGAAACTTTTATTTCCATCAGAGATCACAGAACCTACGCTACTGATCTCATTTTCCTAAGCATAGTCCAGAACTAAAATTGTCTGTCTGTGTCAAAAAAGCTTTATTTTTCCCTCTCCTCAAAATTAAATAACAACAAAGGGAATTGCAACTCAGTACCAGAAAACCCACTGCAGTCCAACCGGCAGCTCCGCATACCATGCGTAATGCTGTGGGAACATGATTATAAAGATAAACTAGGTGTCAAAAGTTGAGCCTCTAAATTAACAAAACCTAACTGAAATGTAGTTGGCTAAGATGTAAAAACAATTTGTACCAGTGTTTTCACTTTTTCATCCAACAGTATTTTCTGAATGGCTATTTGGTGACCACACTTAGGGCAAAGTGGTACACACATTAAGACCACCTGCCAGCCCCTGCTTTTAGAACCCAGGAGGCCTATTTCATTAAGGAATGCAATGCTGCAGGATCACATATTTGGGCATGTGGCCACATGCACCAAGCACTTGGAAAGATGATCATTCACATTTTCTTTGTTTTTTACACTGAAATGGTAAGGTGGGTACATCTTTTCTTTTTATCATAGACAGGTCAGGGATATATACCGATATGGTAGAATTTTCTGTTGTGGCCTGAAGATTCTACGGCTTCTGGAGGTAATGTCTCTCCATGTTGGCTTACAAGGTTTGATTTGTGGTTATAAGATTAAAAAAATGACTTGTTAAGTTTGGCAGAAGACAGGAAACTGGTGTAGATCAGTTTGTGGGGGTCAGGGGAGTGCAGCGGAGAACAGAAAATTGGGCTGCACTTTCCAGGAGTCAGAGGGAGGTGAAGAGCCCGTAGGCAGGAGCCCGGCTGATGAAATCTCTGTCTGTGTCAGACAGTGCGCGCTGAGGACTTGGAGGCGGGTGCTCAGGCTGAAAGCATGAATATCACTAGCCATCAGAATGAGCGCAAGGGAATGTGTGCCTTGGTGTGCCTACTTCCTCACAGAGACTGCGGCATGCCACGATGCTGAGAAATGTGTGGGGGAGATATTCATGAGGCCCTCACAGCTGTGTGCCTCAGTAAACCCTGGCGGTGTCCAGTGACTTCACGCACTTAGCCTATTAACATTTATCTATCAGGAAAGAGGAGGGGGTCAGCTGAACACTGACTGTATTCTGTTCTGGAACTTTCTTTCTTTCTTTCAGGAAGTAGAAGCTAATTCCTAAGAAGATAAATTTGAAACAGAAGCATCTATAATAGGAAATGTCACATGGGCTAGAGATTTTCAGCTAATTTTGAAATTCCTAAGGTATTAAGGATCTCACAGCCTATCTCATTTTATCCATCTAATAATTCACAAAAACCATGGATATAAATCAGACATCTTTCTTCACGATTCCTGTACTTGGAATACAGGTTATTGAAATTATTTCTGCTTTCTAATTGCTGCCATTCTGATCTGATTGATAATGGAAAGGGCTCTTCAGGGGTGCATGTATCCCTCATCCCTGAAAGGGTTATTGCAGTTACTAATTCTGAAGGAGAATCCATGTGTCAGCCTAAGATATGTGAAATGTTCTCCAAAATCTCTTGTAATTTTGAGACACAGTATCTTTTTTCACTTTAGATAACTTTTCTCTGCCTGCTTTTCCTATTTAATTCTACCTCTAATGTCTAAGCCAGGTAGGACATTCTCCCCAAATGGTACTACTTTATATGGTTGCTGCGAGGAATCAATGAGTGTGTGTGTGTAGATGTGTGTTCAATGAGGGGCACACAATAGGTGTTCAATGAATTCCTTATCTTGTTTTTCTCACTGGCAAGATGCCATGTTCATTTCTTTTGGTCTCCAACAATATTTGACATCCTGATAAAAAATAACAATTTTTATGCTCATGTTTTCCTAAGATTGCTAAATGTCCTGTACAGACTTCATACTTGTTAAAGACCAGGACCAAAGCTGCCTTTCATCTTTCTCCATAGTTTATATAGAATAGCTGAACACTTACTAGACAGTCAGTGAACATGGAGAAGACAAACTTTATAAAGAAGAGTCAACATACTGCAGTTTACAATTACATCCCATTTAATTTTTTTTTAACTCCAGTTTAAAATTCATGTGTGTAGCCTGGAAAAGTCTTATTCTTCAGTTCCTTTGTAAAAAAAAATGGAGTCAAAATCTCCAATCCGGTTTTGTTAAAATTGTGTTTCTTATTCTGGCTGTCCTGAAAGAATGGGTGAATGCACGGACCCCAGGCATTAGTGCTGCTCCGGAGTGCTTGGCCTTGCTTGTGCCTTCAGGTGTGATTTTGAAAGTTCCTACTGCAAAGTTTCCATTGGAAAAGACAATGACTGAGCAGATCTCTCTTAAGACAGACGTGGGACCTTTCTTCTCTATCAAAACCCCAAAATTATAGGCTGCCCTAGGAACAGTGCAGTAGCTCAGCTCGTGCATTATAAGGGTCAATACTTGCTTAGATCCTCGATGGATAACTGAGTCATTCAAGTTTCTGGGACACACTGGCTGCCTCGGTCCTCCAATAAGACTGTGGCGTGAGGGCCGCGTGGCAGCTCAGGGTCTGTTCGGTCTCCCAAGAGGAGCAGAGATTCCCACAGAGCTCCAACCAACAGAAATAATCGGGTCAAAAATATTGTAAATGCTTTCCTTTGGTAACAAGGTGGTTATTTTGGGCCAAAGTTTATAATGCCTGTCTCTCTGTTGTAACCTCTAGTTAACCAGTCTAGAGTGAATGTAAAGTCCAAAAACTGTTTCATACCTGCTCCACAGAGGCACCAGGATTATTCTTCTAAATACCAAATCCAAACCATATGACACCCTCTACATTCAAATCAGAATCCAAACTGTGCAGCTCAGAAATCAATGTCTTTTACACTGAAGGTGCTGCTGTTTTTCCTTAAATTTATTCAAATATTGACTTATTGTCTACTAGGTACCCTTGCTGTGCTGTCCAGACCACTGATTCCTCTCTGTTCCTGAGTAATGAACTAAACCCTTCTGTCTTTGCTTGACCTGCTCACTTTGCCTGAGATGCAGTTTCTGCTATACACCGGGCAAAATCCTGCCTATCCAGGTTTACTTCAAAGAGCAAATCCTCCTGCCAGCTGTCTGCATGCTAGTCTCTGTGGTGACAGATCTCTAGTAATCCTGCTCTCTTCCCTTAAATTATTCTGTCTTTGGAGTGCAGGCCTATAGCTTTATTTTGGATCACTCACAGCACTTAGCTTAGGAGTAAACTCGCTAATTTGCCACATTCAGTGTATTCATATCATTTGCCAAAACCTGTGACTGTGCAGAATTGGATCAAATGTTTATGAACTGACGGCTTGGCCTTTCGGTGGTCTTTGGTAAGGGATCAAATCAGTCAAATTGTTGGGCTTGCACAAGGCCTCGGGAAAGAGGGCAAGAGAAAAAGAAGCATTTCATTATGGATGTTTTCATTTAAATTTTAAAGCAATGCTATATTTTTAATGTGATATGATTACATGTTTATATAAACTCTTGAAATACAGTCCAAAAGCAGTAAGTTTTTTAAAAAACATGACCATATACACTGCATAGAGATGTTGTATAAAGGCTAATTGGCTTAGTTTTACCTACTAACACATGTGTATAAGAGACATCAATACAACCAGTTGAAAATTAACGAACATCATTACAGCACAGTTCTTTATCGGTAAGATATTCAATGTCAACCCCACTTTTCTCTCTTCCTTCTTTCCTCCACTCCTGAGGCTGGGTTGAGTCATTTTATCCTTTGGAGGGGTAATGTGCTAAAGTATTTCCGCTTCATGTCTGAGCTACCACCATCAAACCACCTACTGCAAGGTTCTGTCTTTGGGCAGTTAGCCTAGAGCAGGGATGGCGAATCTTGCAGAGCTCCCAGCGGTAACAAACAGCTGGCCGAGGCACCCGTGCCATGGGTTTGCCGGTGCTGGCCCAAAGAGTGCCCCAGTTGAGGCATAGGTATTCCCGCTTAAGTTCCTGGGCCCCCTGTGGCTGTCTTGCTGGTCTTTACTAGCCTAGACCCTTAGGCGATATCTCCTCACCCCTTCAGCTTCTCACTTTTGGAGCACAGAGCAGGCCTTAGATTTTCCTAAGTGGCTTTTTCTGAGACGTGTCCTGCCCCCTGACTTCCAGAATCTCCCCCTCAACCCCCAAACAGAAGGTATGCACAAGCCCAGTAGACCTGCCAAATCTCCCTCATGAAGAGCAATTTTATTCTTCCTCTTAAGATAATTCCAGAACATTTTTCACCTGAAGAAGGTCAGGAGGGAAATTGGAGGACTTTTTCTTCCCGTTTGCCTGTTTTCATGTAATGACGTCCCCTCGAGTGTATGTCACTGAAGCTGGCTGAGACCCAGACAGTGGTCGAAGTAATCGAGAGATAGGTGCTAGACAATCCCTTTTACACTTCATAGTTATGGACCTACCAAATATTATAGGTACATATATGCCTATAAATTATCCCAAACATACTAAAAGTGGTAATACTTGTCTTAAAGCTAAATATTATAAATCCAAAGCTTAGTTTTAATATGCTTTATACCTATAAGTGTTTGCACAGAGTAAGGGGTCAACTTTTTACTTCTGAAAAACACATCTGCAAAGAGGGCTAGAACAGGTGTTTGTGAAAAACATTACAGATATTTATTTAGAAAAATGAATGCTGTTACTCCGAGTGGCATTATTTCAGGAGGCAAGAATTTCTCCCTTGGTATTTTAAAGTAAAGGAACTTCTTCTATGCAGGAAGATGATTAGTCTTGTTACAGATGTATTTACTATGTCTCATCACTGAGGATGAGTGTTTACAGATAACCCTAAGAAGATATGTGGTTGATGGCATGTTTTGCTGTCATATTTTACTGGTCCTATTTTATGCCATTCACATTATAAAATTTTTAGAAATAATCAACCCAAGTTAAAAGAAGAGAGGAAAACCATATACTAGAGGGAAAAGAGTTTGACACGATGTAAATATTTTACATATAACTTACCCACTAATAATTGAAATTAATTGATTAATGAGACAGTGAACAATGCAGTTGGTAATTGTTCCTTATTCATATAAGCTTGTCCCATTAACTGCAAAAAGCCAGGATGAAAGGAATAATTTGGATAGGGCTGTTTAGTTTTGCTTACATTGGTAAGTATGATCAAGAGGGCTCTTCTGTACTCTTTTACTAATATGAATTTATCAAGTTCTAAGGAGAGAAGGGATCTTAGAAATGGTCTGGTTCAAATTCTGCACTTTACGTCTGTAGATGAGTAGGGCCTCATCAGAGCAATTGGCTGGCTTGTGAGGTGAGACTTGACCCAGAGAACTCATCAGTTTGGGCCCACGTTCTTGAGTGTGTGTCACATGATGTTTAAAGTAAAATCCATTCCAAAGTGAATTTAAATGTTTGAGCTCACTATAGCTGTGGTTTCCCGATTCTTCCCAAAATGTTTCGGACAGAATAAATGGGTTTTTACAACTATACGACAGTATTTTAAATTGGATTTTTAGGCAAAACCATATTTGTATCCAATTCTTCAGCTAATGTAGAGGATGATTCCAGCCCAAATCTGTCTTTGTCTGCTGTTGGTACAGCTGTCTTTCCCTTCTCTCTGTCACTGCGCTGCTCATTACGCTGGGGGAGGGGCCTCTCTATCGTGACTGGGTGAAGCACTGTGATGGTTCTGGGCAGCCTGCTTCACATGGTTTCTCCCTTCATTCGGTTGATTGTCATATAGATACATTATATAAAAAGATTAAAAAGAAAAGATTTGGCAGATAAAGAAATAGGTCTGAATGTGAATGTTCATTTAAGCCCAGTATGCATTTATGATGATGGGGTGCACAGTTAATCTGTATAGTTTGTGAGAAAGTAAATAACCTCCAAAAATTACTACTGCTTGAGGAGTAGGACAGGCCAACTTATTTGATGTTGTATCACAATTACTGCTAACCACAGTTTAAATACCCTGGCCACTTTATATAAAACATAACCATTGAGATGTAATGTGTAAATATTGACATTAAAATAAACTGACAAAGAAGCCAGAATCATATAAGGGTGCTGTCATGTAAAGCTCCAGATTGCTTACTGGGAGTTTAAAATAATTGCTTTTTAGTTTGACATAAAGTAACGGAAGAAAGTAAATGTTTTAATCATACTAATATTTTTCTACTGTTTTGTACATAAAAAGACTTTACAGTTGCATCACCATTTCTAAGATTATTACTCAAGAAGTAAAAGTGAATGAACTTACAGCCCTGATGCTTTCAAAATGCCCACCGTCTTTCTCAAAATCAATAGGCTGTCCCTTCAATGTCCAGTAGAAACTGATGTCCAAAGTAGCATCGTGAATTGCTTTGCAATTAAGGACGACGCTTTCTCCCACCGTTAACTCTGTTCTTTTTGGAGTAAGCTCTATCCTTGTAGGTTCTATGAAAGCAAAAATATATTAATGACAGAACAACTGACATGATAACAGCATCACCGTAAACAATAGAGAAAAAGAAGGGTCTGCGCGATGCGAACCGCTGTCTCGGTGGCGCTGGACTAATGATCTGAGGGTTCATGAGGAGCCGTGAAGCAGTGACCCGGGACGGGAAGGCAAGGGCCTGGACGGCTAGGAGCTGGGCTCAGCATCCTACGGGATAGCATGGAGAGAGGGGCCGCTGGTGCCTTTCTCGCATTTTTGAAGAATCATCACATAAATAAAACATTTTTGCAGTGAAAATGCCGCATAGAATAAAGGGAAGAACGAAGAACTCCCTCGCTTAAGAGGCACAAAGGCAATAAGGCAGAGGCGCCGCCTCCTTCCCAGTACTTCTCACAGGGGTAAGAACATAACCCTACTGCAACGCCAACTTGTACCAGCTCTGTACACCCCAGCCTCTGTCTGAGTAGACAAGAATCAGAAGAGGCACCTTCTGGGTGATGAGACAGTATCACTTCTGAGAGATTGTAGCAGGCTTAACTGAGCTATATAAAAAGATAAAAATATTAAAACTGAAATGTTTCTTGAGAAAAAATCATTTACATAGTGATCCAGCTGAATTAAAAATTTTTTTTCCTGGAGTTACAGCAACTCTGAATTAATAAATGCTAACACAATTGTTCATCTAAAGGTTTAGTGAGTGGTTAAATGACTGCAGTATGTTGCGTTTTGAATAAAATAGAGGTGATGAAGACATGATTCTGTTTTTACCTTTTTACTAATTGCATTCCTGGGTGTAGATACCATAAGCACATTGACACAGTGATTAAAAATTACCTTAACTTGCCTATTTAATCTCTTCTCTTTGCAAAATTCTATATGATAAAGTACCTCTCCTAACCACCTGCCTGACCTTGTAATATGCAGTGCCATTCCTGAGGAGAAAAGACAATTCTAGGACAAGAAATGCCACTGCACATGTTAGCACTGTGCAGGCCAAATACACGGTGACATTACACTGTCATGTAAACTTTGTTGGAATTGACGTGTCCTGAGTGCCGAGTAAACACACATCTATTTAACACCCGACTAACAGAAAACGTTATTTGTTATCATTAAAAATTGGGACCTTAATGGATTCAGGATTAACTTATTATGAAAAGGTTTAGCATGCAGCAGGAATAAGAGAATGCATGGAAGACTGGGTTGCATTCCTATAATCTACGATATAAATGAAAACATCTTTTTTTTTTTTTTTTTGGTACTGGGGATCGAACTCAGGACCCTGCGCTTGCTAGGCAGGCGCTTATTCCACTGAGCTATATCCCCAGCCCCACATCTTTTAAATTAAGTTATTTCCCTCCCTTGATATTTGTCTTTAAGCTTCCAGGCTGTTGGCTTTTATAACTACATTTTCATTTAGGAGGACAGAGAAAATTTAACATCTTCATATTTTTAAGTGTATAGGTTTTCAGCATTAAGTGCAACACAATATCATGAATCATCACTAGCATTCATTTCCACAACTATTCTACATTTCCCAAGTAAAATGTTCATATTTTTATGGACAAATATAGTTTACTTTATGATACATGCACAATGAAAACATTAGGATATAGTTCAATTGTAAATAACCCTCTTTGGTTATTTGTTAGCTAGAGAATTCTTCCACCTAAGATATAAAATTTTTTTTTACTACTAAACAACATGTAGTTTTAAAAGAATATTCTTGGCTTGAAATCTAGTTTATTTACAACTAGAAAATGAATTAATATATAAACAGTGGTATTTTTATATTGCAATAAAGGCAATATAAGTTTTCTTGAAGCAAACATCAATGAACAGCTCTGGTTAACAATTTATCTGGTGGATATACCTTCACCACCTGTGGATTTCCTCTTTCTACTGCTCATTTCTTCTTGAAATCTCCAGTTGAAGTTGCAACAGAGGAGTACTCTTGAATGATGCTGAAATTATTTTTGTTAGATCAAAAAATACTTTTTCTTGCAGTATTGGGAATCCAACAACCTAAGGTCCCAGCAAGCCATACAAGCGCTCTGCCAGGGAGCAACATCTCCAGCTTAGACGGAGGAGAAATAGCTGAACACTATGGGCACCCTCCAACACTTTGAGATGCTGAATAAACTTTGAAAAACTTTCTTGGTCCTCTCAAAAAATTATTCAAAGCAAAATATCCAAATTTCCATTAATCATCAGTTTCTTCCTGTTTGGCTCCTTAAATGATAAAAAAGTGTAATTTGGCTGTTTGTTCTGTATTTCAGTGCATTTTAGAAACAAGAGCATGCATACACCTAAATGTAAACACATGTATGTGCAGATCTTAAGTGTTTTCCCTTTGATAAGCCCAGGAAATTACGTTTGCAGAACATTTAGCTACATTTTCTTACCTTTTACAGACACTGAAGCTACAATTTCAGCAGAACCAAAGATGTTTTCCCCTTGGCAAATATACTTTCCCTCATCTGATTTAGAAGCGTTTAGGATCCGTAGACTCCCGTCTGGAAGAATAGCTATTCTGAAAATTATTAGAAAGGTTGTTTTTTCCTGTTTTCGTGCAAATCAACTAAACAATAAGCAACTCTCCTGAGACCTGATACCCCTTATAAGGTAATAAGACAAAGCATCACTGTGAAAATATACAGGGATAGTAAAAACATTTCACCCTTTAAAATACTGTTCAGTAAACCCACTCAATATCTTATATTCAAAAGAGTTAGGAAGTTACAGATTGCTTCTTTTGACAGTTTTCAACAGTTAATTTCTTAACTTGTGGGAAAAGGTGACCCTGAATTTGCTTATTACAACTTGTTGCTATAATATCGCCTAACAGTATTTTAATAGTAAGCTTGAGCATTCTACCTCAAACCAAGAGTGACCTCAAAAATCAAATATAAACAGAAACAGCATAGAAATAGAGAACAAGTTCAGAACATAAGATTAATTGTATATCACCAAGAGAAGATTTATGGGGTTTCTCTACATTGCCACATTACTGTGACCTGGTCACTGGACTGTGCTCCTGGTGCTTCTTAACCATATGAATGTGGTACCTTAGTTTGCATTTGGGCTTTTTAAAGACCTTCGTTAAAAGTGAACCTTCAGTTTTATGTAAAGGTGAAAGATCAAAGCATTATTAAAAATGTTAGAAGTTCAGTGAAAATTAGATTGGTATTTTAAATTACCGCATTGTCCTGTGTATCATTTCAGGAATTTATCGGTTTCAAATTTAATTAGTACTTTGCTACTTTTGTCCTTCTTATCCTACTTTCGTAAAACCTATGACTTCACCAGGCATCAACCTCTACAAACACCTGAAACGTGGCAGAAGCAAAGGCTGCGGTTTCAGCGGCCATGTTAATTAGGGTTTTAACTTGCTTGTTTTTGTAAAGAGGAAGTAGCAGACTGCTGTACAGGTTAAGAACCAGCGACCCTACTGAATTTAAAATCCTACAATTGAATCCTTCCATTCCTGAGAATAGTTTGTGCTGTTGCAATACAATAATGTTAAACTACCTAAGATTTGAGAATAATGACTAAATCTTAGTCTAGATTTTCTATGTTATCTAAAAGCGTGCCTTCAATCCTGCCAATCATACAAAGGCGATGGGTATTTAGGGCACTGAACTTCATAACAAGTGATCATGGTTCTAGGCTGTTGAAATATTACTCACGAATTTATACTTACGTAGTGCCATTAACAAAGATACCAGCCTAAAAACATCATATGGATTTCAATATGGATCAGACTTGATTTATAGTACGTAAGAAGAAAGATGAATTTAGAAACAAGCCATGCTAGAAGTTGAGAAGTTCATTTTGTAGTCTGTCTAGGAAAGATACTGCTTTGGGCAGCTTGGAAAACACATCCCCTATAAAAGCTATATAACCCATTTAAGATAGTCCATGAAATATTACGCTCATTATTCAGATAATAATCATTTTTATGAGAGTGGAATGTGGTTAATTTATTTAATTTGAGCCTAGTGATACACATGATACAAAATATGCATTTTGAAAGCAAGCATTGCATTATTTGCAAACAAATAAGCACCCTCATAAAACATACAGATTACTGACACTTATCTAACTTGCTAAATTTTTGAAGATTACAATATCTTGACACTATCTCGGTTTTACTAATTGGAGAAAATTTTAATGTCTCAGGAGAAAAATTTTAGATAAAAGTTCACCTTCTTCAAAGAAATAAATAGGTCACTGGGTGTGGTGTCACACACCTGTAATCCCAGCACTTGAGAGGCTGAGGCAGGAGTATAGCCATGATTTCCAGGACAGCTTGGACTGTATAGTGAGTTCACAGCCAGCCTGAACTACATAGAGAGATGCTGTCTCAGAACAAAACAAAACAAAACAAAACAAAACAATAAATGTGTCTTAGACATTGGCAACATTTTCACTCTTAATTTAAGATTTTTTTTTCACTGACAGGAGGAAATGTATTCTCTTTGTAAAGATAGCTTATGAACACCTCTGTACTTTGGTTCATTGATCCACTTGGTAGGATGAAGAATTTTTAATACCATTATACCCATCTGTCAAGTATTATCATTTAGTGAAAATCTCTTGAATTCAAATTTTAAACCCTTGTCAGATTTTTTTTTAACTTAGAAAAGAAAATTAAGATCAGCTAATGTGATTAGGTCTCATCGCTGCATATCTAATTACTTAGTAATTAAATATGGAACTCACAGTTCATTGAGATTAGCCTCTTTATGGTCCTAAGCTTTGTTTATGTCTATAATTTTTTGTATATAGCATGAATTTTACTTTGCATATACCACTTTATTTTGCATGTAGTTAGCTAATTGTATCATGCTTTCATTTTGAAAGGAATATTTGCTCAAGACTGATTGTTTGAAGAATCCCCCATTCATATAATGGTACTACCGTCCTTGAGATGAGGGCTTTGGGTGGTAATCAGGACTTGAAGCTGGGCTCAATGAGAAATGAATTTGTATTTTCCCTCTCTGCTCCCTTCCATGTGAAGGTACAAGAAAATGGCCATCTTCAGACTAAGGTGGTGCTCACCAGAACCCTGCTGGATTTGCCTCCAGAGCTGTGAGAAACACTTGGTTAAACTACCCAGCCTATGATCATTTTCCATGGGAACCCAAATGAAGACATTATTCCTTTTTCTTACCTTTACATTGTTGTTGAAACTCAGTGGGGCCAGGGATATAGCTCAGTGGCACAGTGCCTGCCTGGCAAGCCTGAGGTTGTGAGTTCAGTTCCCGGTACATTGTTGTTGAAACTCAATCAGTCATATGTGTAAGCCAATTACTTGGCTGTTTGTATTGCACCAGTAATTATACATAATTTCAAAATTATGGTATGATATCTTTATAAGACGTTGGCAGTTTGCTGCAGTTTGGACCTTCAATGCCCCGCTCAGGGCCATGTGTTAGATGTGTGGTTCTCAGGATGGCACCGTCGGAGGCCGTGGAAAAGCGGGGGCAGAGCCGTGTGGAGAATTCAGGTGACTGCAGACGGCCTTTCACAGACGGGACCTGGACCCCCTCATTCTTGTCTGCATCTAGTTTTGCTCTGCCGTGAGTTGCTACAATGATACGCTGCCTGGCTATAGGCTCAAAAACAACACAGACAGCTGACCATGGACCGGAACCTCCAACATTGTGGGCAAAAAGGAACTTCTCTAAGTTAATTATCTCAGGTATATTGTTACAGTGATGGAAAGCTGACACCTACTGATAAACCTCTGATCTTATCTAGATTTCCCCATTTAAACTTACTCATAATGTGTGTGCTTTAGTTTCTATAAATTTTCATCTATCTGGGTGTGTGTGCATACCTTTACAATCAAGATGCTGAAGAACCCTAATGAAACAATTCTCCTTTACTTTCCCTTTTATAGCTACAACTTCATCCTCCACCCCCACCCCATTCTCTAGTTCCTAAGCCCGCAAAGGGCTAATTTACCTCTATTTCAAATTTTTATTGCATTTGAAAAATCTTATATGTGTAGAATCTCACAGCATGAATTTAGGGATCGGACTTTCTGTCATTCAGCTTAAGTCCCTAAAGATTTATCCAAACTGTGGCTTGTGTCAGCAGCTCGGTGTTATTGCTGAATGGTATTCTATGTCATGCCTTTAGCATATTTGCCTTAAGAGTTCACCCGTGGAAGGACATCTGGGCAAGTTTTGCTTTTTGACCTTACAAATAAAATTGCTATGATTGTTTCTGCACATATTTTTACATGAGCATTATCTTTTTATTTCTTTGGAACAAATCACTCAAGTGCGTAACTGCTAGGTCATATAATAGTTACAAATATAGTTCTATAAGAATTTTCAAAATGGCTTACAATGGATTTTTCATATTACATTTATTACCTGCAATGTAATAATTTTTAAAACATTTCTGACAATATTTTTGCATCTTGTTGGGATACATGATAGTAATTTAAAATGTAAACAAAGTCTAACAATCAAGTAAGAGTGTCTTTTTATCTCTTCAAGCATTAAACATTTTTACATGATGTGACTTTTATAGTCTTACTCCCTTCGAAATGTTATTGTTTTGAAGAACATACACTGGAAAGAGCTTTTTCCAGTGTATATTCTTAACATCTTTGTGAAACTTAGGTGGATGTTTGAACATTAATTATTTACGGGTTCTCTGTCACATCGATATGTTTGTTTTTATGCCAGTAACATGCTGATTTGGTTATTTCATCTTTGTAGTATGTTTCAAAGTCAGGGATTGTAATAACTTCAACTTTGTTTTCCTTTCTGCTTTCCCTCCTTCAGGATTGATTGTGTTATTCTGGTCTTTTGTGGCTTCATAGGAATTTTCGAGTGTTTTCTTTTATTTTTACTTCGAAGAGTATCATTGGTATTTTGCTGAGAATTGCATTAATTGTACAGATTGCTTTAAGTAGTATAGTCATTTAAACAATGTCATTCCCATGACCCATGAACACAGTTCATAACATTGTAAGGGTTTAATTATTCTCACAGAGTATAGAGCAGTAAGAGTCTACATCAAGCTATTATTCTCATGAAGTTCCAAAGAGAAGGCCAATAAAATCTGGAGTCTTTAGGAAACATGTAGACAAAGTTTGACATAGAACTGAAGGAACAGAAAGAAAAAACTATTTAGAAAAGAGGGTACAAAATAATCAATGGGGTAAAAAATCAGAAGGAATTAGTACGTTAATAATATAAAAATAGATGAAATAAATCAGAACATAGTGTGTAGTGATTTTGCTTATAGGCAAAATGCTAATAAGGTCTGGTCAAGTATGACAGCAACTGCACTGTTAATAGCCACAGGTCAGTAGCACAGAGGGCAGGTGCCATTCTCCTTTGGGTAGAAGAGGCGATGAACCTCAGCGTTTGGCTACAGAATGTTTGACCAGGGGTTCTTGACCCCAGCTGCTCTGCGGATCACAGAAGCTGGTACCCTTTGCTTTTGCCCTACACAGTTTCTCTGGGAGAAGACATGCTCTCCTACAAAAAGAGATCCTTTGCAGATATTTTACACTGACTACAGGGTGAATCTGTGGCTGTAAACCAGGTCACGGGTCACAGCCCAGGCCAGAAAGAAAGTATTTACAAAAAGGCTTTTCTCACCTCGAAAGGAAGAGCCTTAGAAATGATCTGAGTTGGGTATGTAGGTCACTTCCTCCACACTCAGAACTCCTAGCGCATCCCCTAAAGGCAGTGGGTACAAGACTTCACACTGAAACAAACTCAAAACTCACCTAAACCTCAGCTCCCTTTTCAGTGCATGAAATGACTCTCATCTGAATGAGAGAGACAATTAAACACCAACTACACTTAAAGGAGCTAGTAAGTCCAATGGAGAAAATCTAAGGTGTAATAGGAATTTGCTCACTGAAAGACTGGAAAGAGAGGAGAGTGAGGCATTAGAGTTACGGACTACTCGTGGAATAAATTCCAGTGCTAGGGGCAGTTTCTGGGATGCGATTATGCGTAAGGCCCAGTTCCTACCCTTAGGAACCTATACTTAAGCAGAGAAGAGGAGTTAGACCAATACAAATGCTGTGCAATTAATTCTAGAAAGGCTCAGCATAGGGAGCTACTTGGAGTGCAGAGTAGGGGCAGCTCACCAGCACGAGGGCTGTGTGCCTGGTCGGGGAAGGCCTCTCGGAGGAGTGGCAACTCCCATGAGGGTTGAGAATTAGCTGTATCTGTATTCTAGCTCAGGAGGGGGTGGGTGAAATGACCTATGGATAGACATTGATCTTTTTTCCTAATTGCTTTACTGAATTCTGGCTTTTGCTTCTTTCCATCAAATTGCCCACTGCTTCTGGATTTAATTCCTTAGATTAAGCATTATTTCCTCTGTTCTCATGGCTTCTCACTGACTACCAAACAGTATATCCTTTAGAAGAAGAACTGAAGAGTTTCACCACCTGGTCATGACTTCAATTATTTCCTATTCTGTTCTGTAGATTTCTAAACTTACTTCTTAAAAGACCCAAGGAAATATTATACTCACTTAATACAGAAGAGGCAGAAAATTCAAGACAGAGGGGCTAAACTAAATGGGCAAGATTTTAAAGCATGCCTGTTGGATTCCAAAATTTATCCATTATGCCACTATGCACTGACCCAAAGAAATTTTCAAAAGAAACCTTTGCATAAGATCACCTGCTTACTGGAAGCCCTAACCTATAGTAACAGTTGACAGAAGTGAAAAGTCAAGGGTAACAAGACAACACACATTTTTTTACAGATGATGGAAGTGAGATAAATTCATACCTTTTAACCAGATCAGTAAAATTTTTAGAAAGCTGAGGGCAGTGCACACTTGACAGGGCTGCACTGGCACCATGCTCTTTCCTTTATGTGCTGCTTAGCAGGAAGAAAGCAGTGAACTGACCCAGAGAGACACGCATGGCAGCTTTTAGAAGGCGAGGGAGAAAGCCTAAGTGCCGAAGTTACTTTAATTAATGGGCTTCCACCTCTGGCTCTCAGCATCACTGCAAGCGCCCTAAAGAAATCGCAGAGTTCTTTGTGCTGAGCCACCGAGTAATTGCTGAACCTCCAGGCTTGGCAGGGAGAGTAAAAACCAGGGCACTTCTTTGTCAGCTGAATATAGAGGCTACTTGAAGTTAAAACAAAAAAGATACAACAACAGCGTTGTCCTCTATTCCTGAAGGCTCTCTACAAGCATTTGTCACAAGTGCTACAACCTCAACAGACATGGGATTTCACTCGTTATTTTCTCCCTCAAACCGTCTCCTTCCTTCAGTTTTTTCTACTTTATGCGAGTGGAAAATCCTCATGTAGTTTTTTGTTTGTTAGTACATTTGTAGCACATGCTGATTACCTTCATCATGCCGAGATGGTCCGTGTGCAAAACGCATCTTCACGTTTTTTACATATCCGCCCCGCCCCCTTTCCCTCCATGTCTAGTTCCCTAATTCGGAGTGTGCATGAACCTATTTTTGTGGAGAGAGTGCACAAGTTTTCTTACTCTCAAGAGAGGCTGTGATAAAAAGCAAGGCTAAGGACCTCCATAAATCCTCCTCAGAAGAGGTAACGATGTCCATACAAGAAAGATCTAGCTCATTTCTTTTTTGAAATTATAGTTTAGATTGTGAATGCAGAAACCATCACTTACTTTTTTTAACCTGAAAACAGTGGGGTCCAGTCAGACCTAGTCCACACTGTAAATGTCTCTCACGTCTATTTGCTTGCTTCTAGCCTCTTGAATAATTCCAATGAAGGAGGCAATGAAGATGAAGTGGTTTTACTTCTAATCACCACCCTTAGATGTGCTCATTCCAGTCCATTTTTCTACCCCTGTGGGGCCTTTGGGAGGTTCCCACAGCTTTTAAGTAGTGGAGCTGTTAACGAAGGTGAAGCTCTCCCTCACCTCCTGCTGCTCTTTCCCCTTTCCCAGCTCAGAAGTGACAGGGGGTCACATCCAGGAGCCTGCCCACTGTGCGGGGCACTTTCCCTTTCCATATTTTTTCCCTCCTTGTTCTGGACGCCTTTTCCTTTCTAGGTAGCAAAAGCAGAAAGCTACCAAGGGGCCTGAGGATCTCATTCATCAAGGCTCTATTGGGGTTCTATCTGGCACATCGCTGTTACTTTGGACAAAGCTGTTTCTCTGCAGCGCCACCAGTAGTTGGCACAAGCCTCCGTCTGCAGGCTCCTGTGAGGACAAGCGCAGTGGAACCTCCTTACTGCACAGCACCCGGATTCAGCCTACTCTTCCGGCTGGGTAGCATAACTGCTACCTCTTTAACGTGTGACCCCTCCCTTCTTTATTATGTGCGTCCCCCTCTAGAATTTTGCTCATGGGAGGAAATGGAGCCCAGAAAGTTCATGCTTATTACCTATCTTCTCCAAAGTCTCTGCAACCATGGGGAGTGTGTGCACTCCTGCCTTTCTGTGTGGAGAGGGATAGAGTTTTCTTCTTCATGTAGGGTGTTCAGCCTGTTACGTTAATTCTTTTCTCCCTCTGTTCAAACAGGGCCAAAGAGCTGACCTTCAATTTTGTTGTGTAAGCAACTGCTCAATCGAGAGTAGGATACTAGCTTTATGATTCCTATGGAGAAGGTCCTATAAGCCTCCCATCTTCTTGGAATTTGGAAGTAGACAGAGTAAGAAAGCTTTGTCAGCTGCCTCTCAGTCAAAGCATATGAAGAGCATTTTATCCTCTCCTGCGTGTCTTCCACTCAAAGGGGGTGAGGGTATTGGATGGTAATTTACACAGGGCTTATCTTTGGACAAGGAGAACTGCTTCAGCCACCTAGGTTCTAGAAGATGTGTCTCATTCTTACATATTTAGAAAGGTCCTCAGAGTGCCGGAGATTCCTACTGCAATTCTGTTCTTACCTGCGGGGCTCGGGCTTACCTCGTCAGCCCCTCTCTCCCAGGCTATCATTGGCTCTTCATAACTCTGTCCTAACTCCTCAGCATGACCTGACAATCTGCACAAACGTATCTGCTCTTCCTTCCTGTCTCATCTCAAATTGCCATCTGCATTTTTATACATACCCTTCTTACCTTGCGTTCATAATGAGCTATTTATCCTTTGAACACTGTTTTTCCTATCATCTTGATTCTTTGAAATAGTTTTCCTCCAGATGGGCCAGACTTCTGCTTCCCAGCCTCCAGTCAGGCTGGGAGACTGTCCTTGTTGCTTCCGGAGGCATATGTGTGTAGTGCTCTCTGAGGCCCAGGTACTACATTTTTCCTCACACGAAGTTGTTATTCCTCCAGCCTCGCATCCCCCTCACCCACTCCTCGCCCAGTGTGTTCTGGTGTAAATGTTCTCCCCAGACTGGAAGTTACCTAAGGAAGGGGGTGAGCAGCACATTAACATAGTAAGTGGTTAAGAATGGTAGTGAATAAGGCTCAAATTCCACACCGGAGTGCTGGAGTTAATCACTGTGCTTCAGCGCAACTTAGTTTCCAAGACCCATGTTTTTTCCCACAAGGAGACAGGACAAGAGCTCTAACTAGCAGCACGTGGGAGGCCGCAGTAAAACAGTGACAGGCAGGGACAGTGGGTTCACTTCACCCAATGGGATTGCAATTCCTGTCTGCATTTTCACTGTTAAAATGCTTTTCATTATTTTCACTGGAGTAGGTGCATTTCATAGTGTTACGGCAGATGCATTAACATGAATGGGGAGGTTTTTCCTTAATACAAACCACTAAAACTTGGTGACCATGCCTCCTTGGAACCGTGCTTTGACAAACATTATTTATGGGTAGATAGAACCCTGGGTATTTATAACATTTTTTTTTTCTACTTTATGTGAAAGCTGTTCTTTCCTTCTAGGCTCTTGAAGAGTTTAGGAAAAGCCTGGTTCCAGTAAATGCATTTTTTCATTTTCCCCCTGGAAGCATCTAGCTTAGCACTAATGAGAAATTGATCTCTCAAAGAGAAAGAAATTAAAACCAAACAGAATGAAGGTGGGTAAATGCTTTTATAGTGACTTTGCCCTGGATTCTAAACCTTACCAGTGAGATATTTCTAAGACTGAAATACTGTAAATTGGATAAAGCCCAAAACTGGAAAACTTTTTTAGAAAAGAATATAGTTTTGAGGTGGTGTGGAACTATTCACCCTGTGGCTTTTTGCAGTGTTTTGAACTGAATAATCTCTCATTTCTCATTAACTCGGATATGAAACCTGCCACTCTTTCTTACTGTAGACTAAGTGGGAAAGGACAAATATTTATAAAGAGCTGGAATGTTTTGCTCCTGATTTGTGTGAGGTTTTGCATTGTTTCTTCATTCTGTTGTCTGTAGAAATTATCTAAATCTCCTAGGAAACAGGGATAAGGACTGCTCTCCTGAAGCTTCCAAGGCCACAGCGACAGCATCTGGGGCAAAATTACGGATTTTTGATATTCCCACCTGGGATGGATTCAGTCTGCTTCAAATTATCCTGCCCTAATTAGAAAGGCCACCCACAGTTAGGCTCTTTAATATTCTTTTCTTTTATGGAGAAAAGGTAAAACAAAATGTCATAACAAAACAATAGAATAAAAGTAGTTAATAATGACATGTTCTATCTGTAAAGTAACAAATAACAACATGGTCTTTGAATTTGAGGTGTCTGATATTTTCAGTTCAGCTTGAGGTGTCTGATATTTTTCATTTCTTTATATGTTCTAGATGGAAGTCCTTTGTGTGAGGGATGGTTGGGTACAGCTTTTTCCCCACTCTGTCGGTTGTCTTTTTATGTTGTTTGTGATTTCTTTTGCTATGCAAAGCTTTTTAATAAGATGAGAACCTAGTTGTTGATTCTTTGAAGTATGTCCCGTGCAGTCTGGATTTTGTTCATGAACTCTCTGCCTCCTCCTATGTCTTCAAGTTTTCTACCTACTTCCTCTTCCAGTAGATTTAGGGTTTCTGTTTTAATATTTAGATCTCTGATCCATTTTGAATTTAGTGTATTGCAAGGTGGTAGACACGGGTCCAGGTTTAGTCTTCAGCATGTAGAAAGCCAGTTTTTCCAGCACCATTTCTTCCAGTGAACATGTTTGGACCCTTAATGATAAGGTGGTTGATTGCATTTGTGGTGGTGTCTGAATCTTTTAATCTGTCCCACTGGTCATCAACTCTGTTTTTTTTGCCAGTACCATGCTGATTTTATCACAAGAGCTTTGGAGTATAATTTCAGATCAGGGACTGTGATGCCTGCTTCCCAGGATTTAGGCTCTTTAATATTAAAGGAGGATACTGTATTTATTTCTTTTTAGCTCTATTGTAGACAGCACCTGTTCCACTATTTAGCTCAGGTTGCTTTCTGAACAGAGTCAAATCTACATTATTTAATTGATTTTTATGTGTGGCAGTGAAGGGTAAAATACACTGGGCAATTAGTACAAACCTTAATTCTAATCTCCCTTGTTAATTGATATTTGTTTCAATTCTGCTTTGTCTTCCTCACCTACAAAATGAAGAAAGTGGATTAACTTTATGATACCTTTAACCTGCCTACCAATAGCTGTGAAGTTTTTTCAGTCTCAGGCTACCTTTCACAATTTTCTTTCTAATTTACAGTAATAGTGTGTACCAGAGAATCAGTCTCTGTTTTTCTTTGAAGTTTCTTTCTGACCAAGACAGTCTCACAATAAGATTCCAGAGTTGAAATTCCAGTTTGCATCTTATGCAAGATGACAGAACACTGTCCTCTCCTGTAGGTGACAGAAAAACTGGACACCACTGGTGTGTGCCCATGGGACAAACATTTGCCCCCTTCCTACTTCCGAGAAGGAACCGGCTACTGACAGGTGTCAGGGGCTAATCTGTATCTCAGGGAATAACTGTAAGTATTCAGGAATTTCACTCAGTATTGATGAGAATTCATGGCAGAATCATTAATTAAATTTCAGTTAAATATATGGTTTATGTAATGCCACCGATAGAATTTGAAATGTGAAGACACTGTCTGGATAATCTAATGAAAACCTACATGAGCCTATTTTTCACTGTATGTTCAAACTAGGTGCATCATTTGTGCACTTGGTTGCTTTGAATCACAAGTTATATAGTACTGAAGATTCACACAGAGGGTTTGGATTCAGATAAACTCTGCCATTAAAGGACTAAATAACCTTGGGCAAGCAATGTAATCTCTCTGAAATAATCCATTTGTGAAATGAGAGAAAATACGTATTTACCTACGAGTAGTCGTGAGAAATTTATAAAGTGCTGTGACTTGCTGAGGCTTAGAGAAGCCATTTATTTTGTTGGTATTCATGACTCAGTATTGACAGTAACGTCTACCATTGTGGGGTGCCTGCTACGGACCTTGCAGTGAGCCAGATTCTCTTACCAAAGATAGCTGGGAGAAGTGTTTTTTTAATGGTGGTGTTAAGCTAAGATCTAAAGGATGAGAATTTGGAAGAATATTCTCAGCCTAGAAGAGAGGAACAATGGTCACGAGCTAAAGAGAACATGGACTGAGTGAGGGAGAGGACTTTGGGGGGCGGAGATCAATGAGTGAAGAGTGTAAAAACTTGTAGTGCGGGAAATGTTCAGGCAGGTTAGCTGGACAGTTTAAACCCAAACTACTACGGAAGAAAAATTTAAAAATCTGCAGTTTTGTGCTAGGAACACTGTGATCTGTGAATACAGAATTAAGTGTCACACGCCTTAGCTGGGAGGCAAAATTGGTTGCATTCTTACTTTGAAAGAAATGTTTATATAAACTTGACAAATGTGACTTTAAAAAAAATAGCCCTGGTCAGGTATTTTAGTGGTAATGTCATGATTCAAATGAATATCCTGACCTTTGGCAATCTTAGCAACTGTGAACTCAGAGAGAGCTCAGCTATGAAATGAAGTTTACAGTCCTACAGTAATAAGTGAATTTCATTCTTCTTTTCACTTATTCCGTTGTTATATCTGTAGAGATCTATCTTGTGTCAGCCACTGTTTCATGCTGTCTCCACAGAGAAGGTGAAATAATTTTTTTCAGATAAAGATTCTCAGTAGAATCTTTCAGTTTCTGGCCTACAAAAGCACAGCACACAAACACCAGCCAGAAGGCTTTGGATGTGCAATGCCTGCAGAATCACTGCTGTCTTCTCTTTGACTGGGTGATACAATCATTTAGTTTTCAGGTTGTCTCCCCCACTGAGAAGCCCTCTCCTTCTGACCTAGGCCTAAGTCTAGTTCTGTTTTGCTGTTGTTTTTAGTTTTACACATATGCATAACACCAGAGCTTTCTTTGGAAAGTTGACTTCCTTACTTAGATTTCTTACTACTAATTGCTGTGGTATTCATTCTGGTCTGGCTTTCCCATTTTATTTGAGTTCCTCATTGATCTGTCAGCTTTAACAGGGCCCAGATTAAGTACCAGCAAGTATTATAGTGAATGAGTTTTCTTAAGAAAATATATGAGGGATAATCTACAATATAGTGAATGATTAAATTAAAAAATATATAGATTTCAGTAGAAGACACACTGTCATGAATCCCCCTGGAAATATCCTTTAAGTGTCAAGAATGATAAGTTATCTAAAGTGAAGGAGAAAATTTTGTGGCATATAAATGGCAGTGTGTCTCTTGATGTAATAAAATTAAAATAATTAAATACACACTATGTGATTTTCAATCATACCTCCCATATCCATATGTATTTTGTGAATCATGTTAAATTTCTTTGCATATATTGAAATAAGCTGAAGTAATGCTGATAATGCAGAGGTATAGTTTTTAAACAAGAACCAGTGGATTTTGCACACAGACTATGTCTTAATCTCTCCCTGCAGGCACAATGAAAGAAGATTAAAAGTACATTGTTAATTAAGTATTATTTTCTCTTCACTATTTCTGAGGGATGACTATGTTAGTATAGTGTTTTAATTTGGCTTTGGAGGCATGAGTTGGAAGTTGGAGCACAGAATGATTCTTTAAAAATGTTGAAAATGACATGAATTCACATTGTAGCACAATTAGAAACTCTCATCCAAAGGAATAAAAGTTAAGAATTGAGTCACTTGGGGTCTGGGTATTTTTCTGCCCCATTGGCTGTGTGCCATTAAGCAAGTCATTTCACTTAGAAGCAATTTCTTTCATCTATAAAATTAGAAAATTAGTCTAGGTTGTCTCTAATGTCTCTTCTAATTCTTATAATTATAACATCTTACAGCTAAGATAGTCCATTCAGGAATCCCTGGGAGAAGAAGGATCTTTGTTCTTTGTTTAGCTATCTGACCAAATATGAAATATACAAGGGAAGTCAGTTTTTCATGATATCCTTATGCAAGTGTACACAAATTCAGTTCATTGATACAAAGCTAGTGACTATATCTGTTTTGTCCTATTCTGCTTTATAAAGGGCGACAGACTCAACGATAGAGGAACAAAATAATTTTTTTCAATTTTTCAATGATTCTAAACCTTTCTTATTAGCGTTTCTGTTTAAATCAGCCCTGGAGAAAGCATGGGTTAATTTTTAAAAAGTGTTTTTGGTATAGTTAACCAAGGTTAAAATTCAGTCCTTATTCAGAGCCAGAATGAACAATAATGCCCTGAATAGTATAAAATGAAGCATAGAATTATTTCCATGTTATCAGGAGATACGAAATTCCTTTTAGTGGAATATGCTTCTTTAAGATTGATAATTAGATGTTTACATGGAATATTTTCATTTTCCAGGGCAGAATTCATTTAATAAAATATTATTTTGGTAAGGTTTGTAATAATGCCACGAAGACTGATTCTCTAATTGTTTCATAGTCTTAAGCAGCTCTGCTGAAATATTAAGACTCAATGACACCTCATAAAAATTAGTTTTTTCACTCTAAAAAGTCAGAGTTTCTTGCTTTTCCATGCATCATATACCATTTTATGGTTAAAGGGACTAATGAACTCCACAATACTGCTTTTGATTTGGCAGGACTAATTAAATAGACCTGAGTCACTGAACAGCTACTAATAATCACTTAGTAGGTAAACAGGAACAAAGATGGCAATCTCAGGGTCGGTGCTTACCACAGCAGCTAGTCAAGTAGTCACTGGCCTTTCTGAGACGGAGTAATAAAGCAGTACGGTGTTTAAAGTGAATGCTCAGGAGTTGAATGGGCTTCCTGTCCTCAACTACTTCCTAGCGTATGATGCTTGCAAGCTCTTGCCTTTCTGTACCCTCCATTCGGTGGCTTTTATCATTTGTCTGAAATATTGCCTATCACGGTATTGTTGTAAGAACTAAGAAGATGGAGTGCCAGGTGACGAGCACTGTGCCAAACGCCCAATAAATACTCAATAAACATTGCGGTCATTTCCTAATGGAATGGTGGAGACTTTACTCACCTGTTCAAAGCAAGAATTACTCATATTGCTTATCAGACAGAGGCTCATTCTGCTGATTAAACATCTGCAAGGGCAGGGGACTTGCTGTTTTGAAGGTAACTCATTTAATTGTTAAGAGCTTTGTTGAAGTTTTCTTAATAAAGAAATAATAAGCTTCTAAGTGGAATTCCTATAAGTGGATCATATTTTGACATATGTAGCCTTTTACAGTTCACAGAGCACTTTGATACATTCTCATGTGATAGTTTTTACTCAGTGAGGGAGGTACATGGTCCACTCAATGCCTCACTCCCTTGTTCACCTAGTACTTTTTAAGCAGCGCCATGTGCCCCACACTGCTGACAGAGGAGCTTGCCGGGGCACCAGCGGCGGGTGCTACCCCACTTCGGTGCAGGGAAGGCAGGCCTGGCACGGTGATCTTTATGCTTCTATTCCAGTATACATTGACCTGAATAGTTACAGTGTTAACTTATTTGCAATAGAGGAGAATCTGGGTGTCACATTCTTCACAATTGTCCCCTGTTGCCTTTTAACATGTCTTCTGTTCTGCCTGCCGCCACCCTAGCAGACACTCTCATCCCTTACCTCTTACTTTCCTACATTTCTGCTTTTATCAGACTGCTCTACGGCTATGAGTCCTATTAGCTAGAAATTGAGATTGACTATGGGTTGTTTGAAAAATTGTGAAAGTACACTGGTACATAAGTTTTCACTTTTGTGACTTGTAATATCTCTCTTTAAAAATGTGGTTAGAGATCTGTCAGATGAATTTACAAATTAACTGGATATGTTCAGAAACTTGTGCAAACATGTGACTAGGCAACTGGAACACGAACCAGAATCTTCTAGTTAAATTCTGCGCTCTTGCCACTGTTAAATGTTGGTTTTCTTAAGCATTTCTGCAAAACATCACATCACTTATTAATGACTAAATTACCCACTTATATTCTTAGCATTTTCATCCCATGTCCTTTCTCTTATGTGAATGTAACTGAATGCTAATGTTATCATTTGTGATATCAAAAACTATAGATCATCAGGATAGGAGTTTTTAAAATTTATTTTCGGATATCCCTTTGATTCTTCACTTATATCCTGCATGTTTTTGTTACTTCAACTACTTACAATACAGGTTTTAGAATTTGTTATGTATTCATGAATGCAGTGTGCTATGAGGGTTGGTAAACCATAAAGAAGATATAACTAGCATATCTGAAGTGAAATTCTATTTCAATTTAGAGCAGATATATCAACTTATGAAAAGGCTAAACAAGAGTAAAGGCAGAGAAATTCAGAATCAAGCAAAGGTACACATCATCGACGAGACGCACTGAGTCCCCTCCTTGTGTTTCTTCCTTTTCAGGCACCGAGTTCAGCCTTCGATGGGGTACACTGTTTGTGCCGAGTGTCAGACATAGAGAACCACACAAAATAAATCCCAGGCATCTGACTTAGAACGGAGTGAGGTTCCATCACTGTGCACAGCGGTGAGCACAGCAGTCTACAGGGCAGGCTAACAGCAACAGACTTTTTCTAGAGAATCCACCAGCAGCCTTGTAGTTAGGACTTTGGGCTCGAGATAGACAGCATTCTGATCTTGAATGACTTATGTAACTTCTCCAAACCTCAGCTGAATCATCTATAAAATGTGAGTGTGATAATTAAAAGCAATACAGAATTTCAAAACAAGATGATAGGAAATCAACAATGGTCGTTATATTGCGTGCTGTTAATCTTCAAAAGTAGTATTTTAGATTACTAGATATAAGCATGCAAAATTGATTAAAAATTAAAAATTCACTGTTCCTTTCAATAAATCCATACAAAGTAGTAGTACAATTATTTTAGCTATCTTGTGTATGTTATTTTAACAAAGAATATAGCTAACTCTAAGACAGAAATGCATGGTTTCAACTGATTTTTGCCAAATGCTCTACAAGTAATGTCTTAACATTGAATATACTCGCACATATTTCTAAGGCTGTGGGAGCCACGAAGACAATGGAACTAGCATCTTGTTTATATACCAGTGGCTGCTACTAGTCAGAATAAAACTTCATTTAGCATTCTACAGAGGAACTGAATTATCCAGCACTCTGACCAACAAAGCAGTTTAAGTAATGTCTTTCTTTTCCTATGAAATGTGAAATGTTACTCAGAAAGTTGGAAAAAAGCAGTTTCCAAAAATATGTATGGTATTCAAAGACCTTATTACTGTTAATGTGAAGGGTGAGAAATGGTTTGTTCTATTACCAAGCAGTACATGGAACAACATATTTGGAGTCTAGCTTTCTCATGTGTTTCTGTCATGTTTCTGATATTCCTGGTGATCAGTTTTTCCTAAGGGCGATGATAGGCCTATTCTAGATGTGTGTGTGAGATCCAAATAGCAAGTCAAGAGAAATAATGTCTTAAGCGGATGCCGACTACAAGACAGTGCCTTAGATTTAGGGGAAATGCATAAAAATTAATGGATTTAATATTTTAAAAAGTAAGTCATCATTCATTAAGTCTAGTAGCTTCTGTTAATAAACATTGCAAATTATGGAAAATGTCTAATAAAATTATCAAACATAATTGCTAGCAAGTAGTTCTCTTTAATGAATGGAAAATAATGAACGTAATTAGAACAAAGGACACTGAGGATGGCTGTGTTATCACTGAGCGGGCCTAGAACAACCACAAGTTTTAACATTTGCAGTGTTAATATGTGTTAGGTGTTATTCTAATTTCTTTATCTGTTGTAGTTCATTAAGTGCCCATAACAATATTATCAGGTAGGTACTTTTGTTTTCTAGAAGGGAAAACAGAGGAACAGATTAGGGAGTTTTGAGGCAGCCAGACTCGAGCCCAGAGTCTGGCCCTCATGCCCTAACTGATGGTGGTCTCCTTCCAACCCCTTACACGTAACTTAGTGTTTAGGTTCTGTCCAAGATGATTTCTTTGATTTAAAAAGGTCAAGGGAACTTCAACAATTCCAAGTAGACAAAATATTTAGGTTTTTTTTTTTTTTTTGAGGGGAATAGCTTAGGGCTAAGAACATCAGCATACTTGTCTAAAGAACATATAATGCAATTAACAAACACGTGGATGCGTTTCATACATTTTTTGACATAGTATTATTCCCTCATTTTGTAAATTGAAAAAGAATAGATTTCAGGTCTGAACCTTTTCCTTCTGACTGCTTCAAAGGAGCTTTCAATTAAGACATTCTCCCAATCAAATTACTTATCATAGTCATTTACTAATAATATATGCTATTGATCATTGCTCAGAAAGTAGTCTTTCAATATACTATACAAATTTTAAAACGCGAAGTAGTGCATATGACTTTCCTGAACTTCGATACATAGAACAGTGTTATTTTCTAAGTCAGCATGCTATAAGTGTAGTTCAGGCATCTGATTCTGCAACCTCCACTTTGAATGCATTCAGCGTCTAAAGATAGGGCATGTGGCTGGGCACGATGTGTTAGGGACATTCCCACCTTCAGTTGCTTTAGACAGCGACACTAGCTGTGTCATTTGGAGAATCACAGCCCAGTTTGGAAAAGTCTCCACAGAGAAAGATAAATTGATATATTTTCCATTTCATTTTCCAGTAACAAATTTATCCATGGTAATTTATCTATGCCATATCTAATGATAATTTTTGTTAGTGGTCCAAAAGTCACTGCATGTAATTGTAGTGGTCTACTGTTTTATAATGTGTATTATACAGTGTTGTGAGGTATAAATATAAACATGTATGTGGAAGATTTTCTGCAAATTGTTAATAGAATAAGTTCTGAAGACTGAATGACCTTATCTGTGTAATGGATCTCGACATCTCTAGTATATCTATCTATCTATCTATCCTACTAGGTTTTATATACATAACATACATATAATGAAATAGGTAGATACATATAGACAGATATAATCACTTACTTATGGCACATGATTACTCTTTTGGTCTCATGGTAGGCTAATGAAAGGTTATTGGTTAGTAGCTGCTCTCTACTTCCTAGAGAATTGGAAAGATTAGATAAAATCACCATCATATGGTCTTCAGAATGCTTCATGGTGCACAGTATAAGTCTTAATCTTTTATGAAGGTGCTGTATAGCTGACTTCTGCTCATAAGCAAAAGGAACTTAGCAGCGCCTACAAAAATCTCTTTTGAAGAAGTTTATTTCCAGTATGCAAAGTCAAGTTTATGTTCAATTAATTTGCTAAACTCCATCACTTTCTTTCTTATACTTTCGTTCTTTCCGCTTTTGAAGATTTGATTCCTGTTAGATCATTTAATCACCCTTTTTTTCCATTTATTGAGAATATATTCCTATATGTGATAAATTGAGTGCTTGGCAGAGTACTTTAGAAAACATTGCCTACAGAAAAAGAGCCCTGAAGAAGACAACCAGCCGAGAAAGCGAGTGCGGAGGGAAGAACGGCTTCAGCTCCTGAACCCGACAGAGAACGCGCTACTGGGACAAACTGCGCCAAACCGGGCAGCGCTCCGGGATCCCGCTCAGAACCCCACCCCCGCAGCCAGCGCTGCACGAACTGGAGCAACAGCGACCGGCCGGCGGGATTTCTGAGTCGGGGAAAATCTCCATCCAGGGAAAAA
>PVLD010002459.1:138183-165779 GCA_004027595.1 Dinomys branickii | reverse complement strand
TATCAAAGGGCTGGGGAGAACTCCAGCAACAGAACACTAGCCCCAGCCCTCACACCCTCAGGCCGAGATCAGCCCTATACCCAGCACAAATCTCACTGAAACTTGGCTGAATACACAGCACGTTCCTGGAATCAGACTTGGACCTCCCACAAAACTGTGAAGGCCAAAGGAATTCTACACTGTTTATTTCTGCATGTTTGTTTGGTTTTCCTTCTTCTGTCCAGTTGAGGTCTCTCTTTGTTTAATTTGGCCTGGTTTTGTTCTTTAAGGTTATTTGTGTTTGCTGTCTGTAGTCTCTTCTTTCTTTCTTTATCCTTTTTTTCTTCTCGATACCAGGAATCGAACTCACAGCCTCACGCTGCCGGGCAGGCACTGTGCCCCCAAGCTATCTCCCTGTTTCTCTCTCATTAATGACTTACATTTACAACTTTCCTTCTGTTTTCGTCCATGCATCTTCTTACTCTCTTCTGTCAACTGTCTTCCTTGATTTTATGATCCTTTCATGTGAATACACACGATCTCCTCTTCTGGCTCACTTCAGTGCTGCACTGCTGCTTCTTCCACTTCCCTCCTGCATCCTCCAGCTTCCTATACCCTGGGTGACCATCCTTTGGCCTCCAGCCCTGCTCCTACACTACTGTGTCTCATTCATCTCTCTATCTTGCCCTCTATCCCTGTTAACCCCTCTTCTCCCACAACAGGGGAAAATCATTGCACAGGAGTTCCTCATATATGCTGCATTCTGTTATATAACTGTGGAATTTGCTCCTATGGTTAAAAGTATCAAACTAATACCACAGTTTCTCAGCAGCTAGGCTGCCCTGAAGACCACTGTTACTGCTAACTGTACTACTTTAGCAAGAATATCATATTTGTTATAAACAAGCATGTCCTGTATGATGACACTATGTATGAGGTCATTACCATCACCATAGTCTACCACTAAAGGACTGGGTACTGAGCCAAATAGATAACAGCTTCTCGTCCTCAATATATTGGGAATGTAGGTTCTTTGGATAGACACAAAAACCAAGAACCACCTACATCTAGAAAACATCCCTGAGTAACAGCCATTTCCTAGGGAAGCCTTGATACTAGAGCTAAAGCTATCTACCATAAGAAATCTATAAGCATCAACACAGAAAATAAAATAAAATTTTAAAATGGAAAACAGAAAATGACCAGACACAGAAGCAAAATGCAACTCAACACTACCAGGCCACCCAGGAGAAGTCCAAAGCATAAGATGGAGGAAATCAGAAGCCAGCCACTGGAACTTTCTGAAATAATAGCAATAGAAGTGAAAACAAAATAAGTGGAAGAGGTGATGGAAAAAATAATCTCTAATTTGCAAAAAGAAAAGCTGATGATCAGGGCCAGGGATATAAGCTGAGTAGTATAGGCACCTCCCTCACAAATGCAAAGTCCTGAGTTCAGTTCCTGGTATCAAAAAAAATGATCTTCAGAATTAATGACATTAAAGCACACACAGACAAAAAAATAGAGGAGCTCAGGAAAACAATGGAAACCATGAATGCCCAACATATGAAACAAATACAATCCATGAAACAGGCCCAAACAGAAATCTTGGAGATTAAAAATTCCATTGAGCCAGACATGGTGGCACATGCCTGTAATGCCAGCACTTGGGAGGCTGAGGCAGGAGGATCGTTGTGAGTTCAAGACCAGCCTGGGCTACAAAGTGAGCTCAAGGCCAGCCTGAACTACATAGTGAGACCATGTCTCAAAAAGACAAAATAAATAAATAAATAAAATAAAATAAAATAAAAATTCAATTGAAAGTATATGCATCAGATTGAAGGAGAGGACAGAATATATCTAGAAAACAGGACTACGGCTAGCAACCATGAAAAGAAAGATACCCTAAAAATAGCAAGAGACCATGAAAAATCAATTCAACAGCTACAAGATAAAGCAAAAAGGAACAACAGAAGATTAATTGGAGCCAGTGAGAAAGGTGGACACAGTGCAAAAGACATAAGAACTTCTTCACAGAAATAATGGCAGAAAACTTCCCAACATGGATAAAGAATTTGACATACAAATAGATGAAGCATACAGCACTCCAAATAGCCATGACCAAAATAAATCTACACCAAGGCACATAATAATCAAAATTCCAGAAATTCAGTACACGAACAGAATATTAAAAGTGGCTAGAGAAAAGAAACAAATCACCCATAAAGGAAAACCCATCAAAAATCACAACAAACTTAACACAAACCCTCAGATCAAGGAGAGCTTGGAGTGAGGTATTTTGAGCCCTAAATGAAAACAATTTTCAACCCAGACTGTTGTACCCCACAAAGCTATCTTTCAAAATTTATGGAGAAGTACAGTACTTCTGTTACAAAGAACAACGAAGAAATTCATAACCACCAAATCAGCTCTTCAGAATGATCTAAAGGCTATCTTAGGAAGAGAAAACAGGAGAACACAAGCACAAGAACACCAATAGAAAGAAGCCACCAGGCAGGGCAAGTCATTAAACAAAAGGGAAAGAGAGCTAACTACAGGAAAACAACATGAAAAAGGTGAGCCAGTACATATCAGTTGTAACTCAACTCTCCAATCAAAAGAAGCAGACTGGCAGAATGGATTGAGAAGCAAGATCTAGCAATATGCTGCATTTAAGAAACACATTTAACTCAAAGAAATTCATAGACTGAAAGTCAAAAGATGGAAAACAGTACTTTACGCCATAGAAACTCAGAAAAAAGCAGCAGTAGCTATTTTATTTGCAGATGGTGTGAACTTCAAGCCAAGACTGATCAAAAGAGACAAAGAAGGCCACTGCATACTCCTTAAGGGAAAACTCCAAGAAGAGGTAACAATCAAATATATACAGTTGTCCCTTGCTATAGCATGGTTCACTTAGTGCAGCTTCACTGTGTCGTTAAAAAAAAAAAAAAAAAATATATATATATATATATATATATATATATACAGTAATTCTTTTTTTTTTTTTTTTGGTGGTACTGGGGATTGAACTCAGGACCCTGCGCTTGCTAGGCAGTGCTTATTCCACTGAGCTATATCCCCAGCCCATATACAGTAATTCATGATCTTCATCATTGAAATTGTAGTATACTTCACTGGTGAGTACCCATATAGCATTTTACATGTTGTTAAAATTACATAGGTTTAAGAGTGTAGAAAGTATTTAAGAGCATATGAAGTGTTTATAAGAGTGTGAGAAAGGTTAATAAGAGAGTGGGTAAAGTTCATAGGAGTGTTGGGAGGGTTCATAAAGCCTTAAAATATATAAATAATAAAATAAATATAATGCTGCTACTTCATGGACTTTTACCTATAGTGGGGGTCTCTCGAATGTAACTCCTGCAATAGGTGAGGCATCACAGTATGCACCAAATATCAGTGCACCCAGCTACATAAAACAAATATTAACAGACATTCAAAAATTAAATAAGCACTAACACAATTGTAATGGGGGACCTTAATACTCCACTTTCTCAAACAGATACATCAACTAGACAAACTCAAGAAGAAAATATCAGAATTTTAAAAACCTGTGAACAAATGGACTTAGCACATGTCTACAGAGTGCTCCATCCCACATCAGAATATATTCTCATCTGTACATGGGACATTCTCCAAAATAGACCACATATTAGCCCATAAAGCATGCTTATGTAAATGCAGAGGAACTGAAATCTTCCCATGTATACTATCTGACCATAGTGCAATAAACTGGATATCAACAGCAAAAGAAATCACAAAAACTACAGAAACACATGGAAATTAAATAGCACCCTCCTGAACAACCAGTTGGTCATGGAGGAAATTAAAGGAAAAATTAAACAGTACCTACAGTTAAATGATAAAGCTGACACAATATACTGGAACTCACGCAGCACAATGAAAGCAGTCCCATGAGGGAAATTTCTGACGAATTCTTACATCAGAAAAACAGAACAAGCTCAAACAAACAACCTAATGTTGAACCTCAAACTTCCAGAAAAAGAACAAATCAAACCAAAAGCTCATATGAGAGGAAATTATAAAGAACAGAAATCAATGCAATTGAGACTAAAAACAAATAAAGAATCAATTAATCAAAGAGCTGGTTCTGTGAGAGATTAAATAAAGTTGATAAACCCTTAGCCAACCTCATCAAAAACAGGAAAGAAAAGACTCAAATTCTACCAATTGAGAAGGAAAGGATGAAATCACAACAGTTCTTACAGAAATCCAGAAGATCACTAATACCTACTTAGAATCAGAAAGATATAAAATTTCTAAATAACCCAATATCAATGAAATTGAAAATGTAATTAAAATCTTACCAACAAAGAAAAGCTTGGGCCCTGATGGATTCACTGTTGAATTCCACAAAAAATTTAGAGAATTAATGCCACTAATTTTGAAACTCTAATGAAATGAATGGGAAGTAATACTTCCAAAATCATTCCTGGAGCCAGGCGTGGAAGTGCACACCTGTAATCCTAACACTAAGGAGGCTGAAGTAGGAGGATCATTGCAAGTCTGAGATCAACTTGGGCAAAGTGAGCTCAAGGTCAGCCTAAACTGCATAGCGAGACCCTGTCTCAAAAGGAAAAACAAAGAAAAAAAATCATTCCTGGAAGCAAGTATTACTCTGATACCCAAACCAGGAAAGGACCCTACCAAAAAGAAAACTACAGGCCAATCTCTTTGATGAACATAGATGCAAAAATCCTCAGTACTATACTGGCAACCAAAATACAGTCAATCATGAGGAAGATTATATGCAATGACCAAATAGCATTCATTCCAGGCATGCAGTGATGGTTCAACATACACAAATCAATAAATGTAATACTCTATATTAACAGAATCAAAAACAAAAACCACATGATCATCTCAACAGATGCACTAAAGCATTTGATGAAGTCCAACACCTTTTCATGATAAAAACAATGTAGAAAGCACAGGTCCTGAGTTCGATCCCCAGTACCACAAAAAAAAAAAAGTATAGAAAATTGGAATAGACAGTCTTTATCTCAGTCTGATAAAGTCATCTATGACAAACCTATAGCTATTATCATACTAAAGGGTCAAAAACTGAAAGATTTCACTGTAAAATCAGGAACAATACAAGAATGTCCACTATCACCACTCCCATTTAATATAGTTCTGGAAACATTAGCCAGAGCAATTAGACAAAAGAAAGAAGTAAAAGATCAAGGATAGGAAAGGAAGAAGTTATCATTATTTGCAGATGACATGATACTCTATATAGAAGACTCCAAAACTCCACCAAAAGATTTGTAGATTTAATAAATTCAGTAGTGTAGCTGGATACAAATTCATCATTCAAAACTCAGTACTATTCCTGTACGAAAACAAGAAATTCACTGAGAAAGAAATTAGGGAAACCATAACCTTCAAAATAGCATTCAAAAAACCAAAATACTTAGGAATCAATCTAACAAAGGAAGTTAAAGATCTATACATTGAAAATTAAAGTTCACTGAAAAAGATTGAAGAGGATATCAGAGAATGGATATCTACTACTGTAATGGCCTAAGTACCCAGCTGCTTGCTAGACTGACCCCATGCTTGACTCCTGATTAACCTCAAACAGCTAAAGTCCATGTACGTTAACATAATTATTGTTTAAAGGTTCCTTGTTCTTTCTCAGAAAGAATTCAAAGAGCATTGCCCGTCCCTGCCAGAAAGAGGACAGTTACCCAAGCGTAATGTCCCTGCTACACCTATGTATTCATTGTGGTTTTTGTCTTTATAAGCCCTGCATACAATGGGCTTGGGGCTCTCACTTCTCAGCCTTGAAACAGAGGCGTGAGTGGGGGCTGTTGGGCTCAACTATTAAAAGCGCTACTAAATTCTAATTTGGCTGTTTGGGAGTCTACTGTTCTCGAACCCGTCTCACTACTTTCTTATGGACAGTAAGAACCAACATAGCAAAAATGGCCATACTGCCAAAATTGTTCTAGAGATTTAATGCAATTCCAATCAAAATACCCATTAGCATGTTTCACAGAACTAGAGAAAACATTCTTAAAATTCATTTGGAACCAGAAAAGACCTAAAACAGCAAAAGCAATTCTGAACAACAAAGGCAAGGCAGGGGGTATCACAATCCCTGATTTGAAATTATACTATAAAGCTACTGTGATAAAAATAAGCATGGTACTAGCAAAAAAAAAAAAAAAAAAAAAAAGCAGACCTGAGGATCAGTGGAACAGATTAGAAGAAGCAGATACAATTCAAAACACACTCAGCCACTTTGTCTTTGACAAAGCAGTCAAACATCTTCAGTGGTAGAAAGATGCTTCCTTAATAAATAGTGTTGTATAAACTGGCTTTCCACATGCTGAAGAGTAAAACTAGACCCATGTCTATCACCATACACTAAACTAAAATGAAAACGGATGAAAGACCTAAATGTTAAAACAGAAATACAAAATCTACTAGAAGAGAAAGTAGGTAGAAATCTTGAAGACATTGGTGTAGGCAAAGAGTTCATGAACAAAACCCAGACCACATAGGTTTTGTTCAAAGAATCAACAACTGGGAACCCATCTTATTAAGAATCTTATGGACATCAAAAGAAATCACCAACAGAGTGAAAAGACAACCCACAGATGGGAAAAAATTTTAGCCAATAGTTCCTCAAACAAAGGACTTACATCTACAACATACAAAGAATTGAAAAAAATCAGGACCCACAAATTCAAAGACCCAGTCCAAAAATGGGCATCTGAGATGAATAAACACTTCTCAGATGAAATACAAATGGGAAATAAATATATGGAAAATGTTCAACATCATTGGCCATGGGAGAGATGCAAATTAGAACGAGACTCCATCTCACTCCAGAAAGAATGGCTAGCATTAAGCAACCACTCACTAATACATGTAGGTGGGCTGAGGAGAAAAAGGGACCCTTCTCCACTGTTACTGGGAGTGCACATTGCTACAACCACTGTGGAAATCAGTATGGGATTCCAAAAAAAAAAAAAAAAAAACTAGGATTAGAGGTCCCAATCAACCCAGCTAGTCCTCTTCTGGGTATCTTCCTGTAAGAATTAAAAACATCATACCACACAATATATGTGCACCCATGTTTATATAGCAGCAGAATTTGTAATAGCTAAATCTTGGAAACAACCCAAATGCCCATCGACCAAGGAATGGAGAAAAGACATGGTCTTTTTATACAATGGAGTATCACTGAGCCATAAAGAAGGACAAACTTGAGATTTTTATAAGTAAATCAATGTAACTAGAAACCAAACTCATAAGAGAAATAAATCAGAATCACCTGTGTAAACATATTATCTCTGTGGTATAAGAAACTGAAAGTGAGTAAGGTCCAATGTACAAGAGATAGTGTTAAATGGGAAGAAATTGTTCAAAAGGAAAAAGCAAATAGAATGGGAGAAAGGGAAAGAAAGGATTGGAAAAGGAAAAAAAACCCAAAATACAGGATAGGTATACTGATAAGTTTCTCTTAGTACACTGAAAAGTTTGTGGTAATATCATTTGGAGAATTCTTTATGCCCAGATCTTGTATTCTGAGTAACTACCCTAAAGATAACAATACTTGATGTATTGACTATTAGTATTCTCTTATTTTGTTGTGAAACATTGTTCTACCATGATGCCACAGCGATATATGTGCACCTATGTTTATAGCAGCTCAATCTGTCAGCTAAATCTTGGAAACAACCTAAATGCACATCAACTGAGGAATGGATAAAAAAATGTGGTGTTTTTATACAATGGAGTATTACTCAGCTATAAAAAAGATGAACTAGAAGCTTTTAAAGGTAAATGGATGCAACTAGAGATAATACTCATAAGTGAAATAAATCAGACTCGTGTAAACATCGTACTGCTTCCCTAGTGTAAAAATATGAGAGTAAATAAAATCTGAACGGTAAAATAGATATTGTGAAAAGGAAAGAAACTGCTCAAAAGGAAAGAGCAACTGGGGTGAGGGAAAAGAGAAAAGGGAAAAATATGTATATATATATATACATAACAAGATAGCTAATTATACTACTAATTTCTATTGTTTTATTGAACAGTTAATGTTTGTTTGATCAGTGTTATATGCCTATATCTGGTTATCTGAATACCACTTTGAAGATAACAATATGTAATACACCATTGTTAATTTCCTATCACCTTGTTTTGAAGTTCTGTATCATTTTTATTGTTTTTATGTTTTGTTTATGTCTTTACTATTTTTTCCTTTCTCTTTGAAATAAAAAAGAAACACTATTTTTCTTTTTTCCTATAAAACTTTTTTATCTTTTTGAGACCGGGTCTTGCTGTGCAGTTCAGGCTGGCCTTGAGCTCACTTTGTAGCCCCAGCTGGTCTCAAGCTTCCAGTGATACTCCTGCTTCAGCCTCCTGAGTGCTGGGATTACAGCCATGCACCACCATGCCTGGCTTCCCATAAAAGAAAATTTAAAAAATAAAAAAGTAAATGGAAAAGGAAAAATGAGAAGTTCCCAAATAAACCCTCAAAAAGCAATAAAGAAGAGTTAAAAAAAAAAAAAACCAAAAACAAAGAAATCCTCTGTTTTTGAACCAATGATTTCCTTTCAGGATCCAGTTTTGGAATCTAGCAAGATAGGGTTTTCTGTCTAGTTACATGGTATGTGGGTTTGAGATGACCAGCTATTTCAGATGCCCATTTACCCCAGGCTGTGGCATGTCCTTGCTCACATTGGTTGATGGGAAAAGTGATCAGACTAGCCTGAGCTCGATGTAGGCTGCAGGTTGAGGGTTCAAGTAGACCACTGGTCTCAGTGCCTCTGAAAAACAGGTCAGGCCGGGCTTATCACAGAGGTAAGGGCTCTGTGTCCTTCACCGCCTACAAACTTAAACTTTTCAGGGAGGTCTATGTCTAGTCTGTTCCCTCTCTGGAACTACCTCATGCAGCTGGCTCTCAGCCAGTCACTGTGGGATGGTAACTCTAGGAACTCCGAAGTGAAGTTGTTTGTAGTTGTTTTCTGACTCATTGTTAAATAATCAACCCCACAAGGTGCGGTGGTGCATGTCTGTAACTCCAGCACTTGAGAGGCTGAGGCAAGAGGCTTGGTATGAGTTTAAGGTCAGTGTGGGCAACATAGTTCAAAGCCAGTCTGCACTACAAAGTGAGATCCTATCTTAAAACAAAAACAAAAACAATAACCAAAATAAACTTCCTTCCCAAAGTGGCACTTGGTTAAACATTTTTTGGCAGTATGTGGGAGATCACTGGATTTATTCTGAAATTCTAGCCTGCTGTGTGGAAGAAGCCACTTTATTTATGTTTTTGTCTTTTTGAGACAGGGTCTCACTATGTAGTTCAGGTTGGCCTTCAGCTCACTTTGTAGCCCAGGTTGGTCTCAAACTCACAATGATCCTCCTGCCTCAGCTATGGAAATAATATCCCTTAATTATTGTGGGCTGATCAGGTCTGCAGTCTCCTGAATGAGTGGCATGATTTCAGGACCCCAGGAGGATCAAAGCCTTCTCACATAATTCAAGATTTTCTCAAGGCTAAGACCACGACCTTCTCTGGATTGCCCATATTTATCTGGTTATCAGAATGGAGGGGAGTACTCAAGAAGGGCAGAACCACTCAAGGACTTCTCTAAGTAAGGTATGAAGTTAATCCATTGATGAATGAGATGCCTGAGGCTGTAGTCTTTATCCAGTTGACATCTGACCCAGGTGTCCTTGGTTGTGATCTTGACTTGTCCTTTGAGGCTTTCTGGCTTTATCCACCACTACAGGTGCTAGTAGGGATCAGTGACACAGAGGTTTACTTACTATGAGTCCATTTCCAGATAAGGAGCCCAGGCCTTGGAAGATTCAGAAGTGAACACAGACAGCCACTTGGTTAATATTAAATTCTGCTCAGAGCCACTTTGTAGTGTTCACCAATACACAGCCTCTGGAGTGCAAGTGCTGGGATTACAGGCGTGTGCCACCATGCCTGGCAGGAGTCACTTTTGGAATGAACCCACACCCTGCTCCTGCAGTTTACAATACCTGCGGGCTTTTCTGAGGACCAGCATTGCCGACCAGGTGCAATGCTTCCCCCTGGAGGTCCTGACGCCGGGAGCTCACCGTGTATGTGCAGAGATGGGTTCTCCTGCCTAGGGGTTGGGATGAGCTTCTACTGCTTAGTCCTTTCCTCTGCATTGTGCTCCACTTATCCCAGCTTTTCTGTAGGTCCTAATTTCCCTGCCAGTTTCCTTCCAATTCCCAGAGATACACTCTTTTCTTCCCTCCTAAGTTATTTCACAGGTGTCTGTATTTCAGGTCCCAGAGATGCTGTATTTTGATACTGATCACTATTCTGTAGTCTGCTATTTTTTATTTTATTTATTTAGAGACAGGATATTGTTATGTAGTCTAGGCTTGCCTATAACTCACTATGGATGCAATTTTTTTTCAATGGATCAAACTCAAGGTCTTAAGCACGTTAGACAAGCACTGCCCCACAGAACTATACCACCAGCCAAGGCAGCAACTTTTTGTTGTTTTTTTAGACAGGATTTCCCTATGTAGTTCATGCTGGCCTTAAATTTGTAGTGATCCTCCTGTCTCAGCCTCCCAAGTGCTGGAATTACAGGCATGTACCACCATGTCCAGCTGTAACTTTTGAGAAGCAAAAAGCTTTTCTTGGATATATTACCATACATGAAATCACATTATATATTTTATGGATAACCTGTCTTTATCATCTAACAATGTGGAAATTGGACTCAGTGCTCAGACTTACCAAACATGCACAGTACCCTGGGTTGAATCTTCAGCACTCGCAGAACAACAAAAAGCAATGTGTGAAAACTGCTACATGTCCATTCATACTACCTTTTCTTTCATAAGATCAAGATCTTTCTTTCTTACATATATATATATATATATATATATATATATATATATGTATTTTTTTTTTTTGTCTTCTTGAGACAGGGTCTTGCTGTGCAGTTCAGGTTGGCCTTGAGCTCACTTTGTAGCCCAGGCTGGTCTCAAACTTGCAACAATCCTCGTGCCTCAGCCTCCCGAGTGCTGGGATTACAGGCGTGTGCCACCATGCCCAGCTATTTCTTGTCTTTCTAAATTGCTTTCTTTTAAAATTCTCTCTCTCTCTCTGCAGGACTAGGGATTGAACCCACAGCCTTTGCCCTCAGCTATGTCCTCAACTCCCCACAACCCCCACCCCTGCTTTTTTGGAGACAGGGTCTCCCTAAATTGCTAAATTGCAAGGCTGGGTTTGCACTTTTTTTTATCTTCCTACCTCAGCCTCCCACAATGCTGGATGATGGGCATGTGCCTCTGTACCTGGCAGGAGATCCATTATGATGGGGGAATTTTGAGGGGGCACAGAGTCTCCATGGAATTCCTGCTGGCTCTGCACTCACTACGTAGCCCAGGGTGATCTCAAAATCACTTCAATCCTCCTGCCTCAGCGTACCAAGTGCTGGGATTATAGGTTTGTGCCACACAACCAGCATTAGATGGTCATACCCATCTGGAAAGGTGCCCCGAAGATCCAGATATACCCATATCCAGGTCATGATGAGCCTCTCTTCTCTCGAGGGCCTGCACTGCATTTCTTTGAGTACATGATTTTTATAGTTATCTAATAAATCCCTTGATGGCTCTTTCTGATTGTCCTGAAAATTCTCCACAATCGGAGTCAGTGACCTGCAAATTAATTCTACAAGTAGGGTGAATTTAGAAACTCCTCAGACCCTGGTGGGTGACACTTTCATAGGAAGGTGAAAGGGCAATTCCCTCCGCCGGCTGCTCAAATCAAATTCAAATCCTGCCTTTCTCTCAGCACTCTAAATTCCTCTCTTCATTCAAGCTTCTGCTGAAGTCAGAAGCCTTAGAGAAAATTCTTGTTTTTTTTTTTTGAGATAGGGTCTTGCTATGCAGTTCAGGCTGCTTGTGAACTCACTTTATAGTCCAAGCTTGCCTCAAACTGTCTACGATCCTCCTGCTCAGCCTCCCGAGCGCTGCGATTTCAGCTGTGTGCCTGCATACCCGGCTGTTTCACCGTTTTATAACTGTTCTCTCCCACCTTCCCCCATCACTATCCATCCTGACTTCACCTGTTTTTTAAAAGTAGCATGTTTTGAGGCTGGGGAAGAGCCCACCGGTAGAGGGCTTGCCTGGTTTGCAGGAGGCCTTGGACCCAATCCTCAGCACTGCAAAATAAAAAAATAAATAGCATGCCTCTATCTCTAAAATTAAAGTATGTTATTTTAATTGATCACTGTCTCTCTTCAAGAGAATATCAGGCAGGGGCAAAACCAGTTCACTACAGTATTTGGGTTGCCAGCACCCCTCTAGCATCTAGAGCAGTACTGCCTGAAAACAGGGGCAGCTCAACATTGTTTGCTCAATGAATAAATGGATTGCATGGGTCGCTTACGTATGTAACAGCTGCCCATCAGTCTGTTGCTATGGCAAAGGCAAGCGATACAGAGATAAGGTGGCAGCCTTTCCAGAGTTTCGAGGAATTTGAAAACGCAAAATAACCAGTTTTTCCCTCCAAAACCCATTTCCTTTAAACTCTACATGCGGAGTAACCGGGTTAGAGGACCTGAGTTCCAACTGGTCGTTTTAAGTTCGGAGCCACCCGCGACAGGCCGCCACTGAACAACGGGGCAACGCCGCGTCCCACTTACTCCTAAAAAGCTCCACTTTTCAGATTCCCTTCCTGAAGACACCAGGACCCGTTTTTCTTCTCCCTCAATTCCAGCAAAAACTCAGCTCCCTCCTCTCGCTCCCTGACGTCACTCTCCCACGCCGCGAGGCCGCGGGCTGGCGCTGTAGGAAATTCACTGTTTCGCTATCATTGCACACCCACGCGTCCACCGTGCAAACCTAAGGGTAAAGCAGGGCCCGAGGGCACAGCTCAGTGGTCGAGCCCAGTTCTGTGCGTCACTAGGGAAGGAATCCGGGAGCTTCGCACCGAGCTACATGTCCGGGGCGCACAGCAGGTTCCCCGAAATCTTAGTCGCCCGGCCCTGGACTCAGACGCCAGACCGCAGTCGCGCGGCGCCGGTGTAAGAAAGTCGCCCACGCGTTCCAGGCTCAACACCCGCGGCCACCTGGCGTTGTCACCGCTCTCTCGCAGGGCCACCTGCAACCCCCTGGTGACGTCCTCAGAGGCCGACACAAGTTCCCAGCGCTCAAACCGGTCCAGAAGACGCACCTCCCGCGCCCGCCAGGCGAGTTCCCGCGAGATCGCTCCGCCCTGCGCCCTGATTGGTTGAAATCTCGCGGGTCCTTGAATCAGTCCCAGCCTCCTTTTCGCGGGTTCCCGCCCCACAAAGAATACGCTCGGCACAGGCTCTTTGCAGCAGCCAGTCATTTCCCTCAGCCAGTCATCACCGATGTTCCTCCTCTTCCCTTTGCTCCCCTGCGTCCGCAGCCCCCTGGCGTTAAGTTCCAAATTGATAAAGGGACTCTGGCCTTCCCGGAGGCGACGCACCTGGGGGTGGGAGCGCAGGCGCAGTAGCGCGACCTCCCTGGGCAGTCGCTGAGCACGTGGGGCGTGTTGTCAGGCGGCTTCAGAATGGACTCAGATTTCGCTGCGACAGTCGCGGGCAGCGGACCAGTAAAGGCGATGGCGCCGGCGAGGATCCTGGACGGGAAGGTGGTCTCCGCGTAAGCACTTGTTGTTAAGAGGTTGGAGGCGGTGGGCGAGGAGTCCACGTTTTGCGCAGGGACCCGGTTTTGCGGGAGGGACGCGTGGTAGCGGGAGGGTCAAGGCACCCGCTTGGGGAGGGAGGACATCGTGCGGCCCCGCACAGGAGGACCCGCTCCCGCCAGCCGAAGACACGGGCCCCGGGCCCAGTTTGTATTTGCACCTGGGCTGCCTGGTTACTGTGTCCTCCGGGCGGCACTTCTAGGGCAAGCCCCGGGCCCGACTGCTCCCGGGGCGCGGCTGCTGCAAGTGTCTCGGCTGGAGGCAGGCGAGCTGGGACTGCGTGGAGCGCCGTCGTGTGAACTCATAAGTGCAGGTTACAGAAGTGCTCAGCAATTTGGGAAAAGTCAGGCTGTGACAATGACAAGGTTAACTGGTGACCAAGGGGCGCCTTCCGTCCCATAGCCTTTCCCGCCACGCCAAAGCCTAACTTTTACTTTCTTGTCAGTCTCGTGCTCCTGTCTGCCTTATCGCAAATGTCCTGAGCCTGGTGTTATTTTTCAGTTTGGCTTGTGGGTTTTGACAATATTCTACCGTTGGCTTTGACCTCGACCGGTTCTCCCCGTGCAGATTTGAAACTTTACCCCTATTAAGTAACACACACACACACACACACACACACACCCGCAAGACCTTCCCCCCACACACACACACCCGCAAGACCTTCCCCATACACAAGCATTAGGTAACACATGCGTGTGCATGAATGCCAGACCTTGCACACACACCATGTAAAAACAATTTTTCACTCCCTCGTTTTTGTCTGGGAAGTGATGAGGGGAGGGGAGGGCTGAAGGACACAGAGCTGTGTCTTCTACTGAGGTTGCTCTGAGGACCTTAGCATTACCTGTTACTTAGGAGCTGCTGTGTCTGGCAACTGTAATTGTACTGTAACCCCTGACTTTGTAAGTGGGCAGGGGGGTTGTTGTTGCTTTTTTTTTTTGCTTTTTGGTGTTTTGAAACAGGGTCTCGTTATGTAGCCCAGGCTACTCCTGAACTCAGGAATCCTCCTGCCTCAGCCTCCTGAGTGCTAGGATCACAGGTGCCCACCAACACACTGTCAACTGTCTCCTTTTGGAAGTAACACTCCCAGTTTCTTCCTTCCAGGGAGTTCTGAGTGTGAAGCCTGAATTTGACCAGTGGAGAGAAGAATGAAAGAGACAAGAGCATGTCCTTTTTAGATTCGCATTTATTCACTCCTGCAGTAGATAACCTGTGCGCATCCTCAGTGCCAGGTGGTCTTCGAATCCCAGAGATGTGCAGTGAATAAAACAGCTCATGGAGGTCGTGGAGATGATGGTAAAATTGGTGAAACAACCTGAGCTGCTGAGAAGCGCCAGTGAGAAAACAGGAGCGGAGAAGAGTGCTGGGAGTTTCTGTGCCCTTGGGCCTGCAGTTGACCTATGGGCATTAAGGTCTGTTTGTAAAGTGAACCTGTGGGCAGATTTGAGGAAGGTTTGGAAAAGTGGACTCCTGACCACAAACTGGGCCAGAGATCTGGACCTCTGACCTCCCCAGCTGATAAAGAGTCGCCTTGGAGCCACCTGGGGAGCCTCCGGGAAGCTGACTGTGAGTGGCTGAAATGCACGTTGTGGAAGGCTGCCCTGAGCAGGGGCGTGGAGAGATTGTAGAAGGAGGGAGATGGACATATACTAGCATTGGGAGAACCACCTTGCTTCATGTTTTTAGATGAAAAAAGCAAAATTCCCAAAGCTAGGCGTGGTGGCGCACGCCTGTAATCCTAACACTTGGGTGGCTGAGGCAGGAGGATCCTTGCGAGTTCGAGACCAGCCTGGGCTACAAAGTGAGCTGAAGGCCAGCCTGAGCTGCATAGCAAGACCCTATCTCAAAAAGACAAAAAAAAAAAAGAAGAAGAAAAAAAATTCTTTCATATGTATGCCCTTCAATGAGGGGCATCTACTCTGTGTGTGGTTGGTTTCAGTTACCCTTTCCTTTATTTGCTATAATTAAGCTTACTCCTTCCATTAAATGTATTTTTTTTTTTTCTTAAATTCTGCTTTCAAAGAAGACTGGTTGTGAAAAGAGATGGTTACCACTTGGCAGACAAGAGTAGGTACTTTGTTGGTTTGAATTCACAATCTTCCTGCTTCAGTCTCCCAAGTGCCACCGTGCCTGGCTAGTTTACCTTCAGGTCTTAACTTTCTCTGTATATTGAGGTAGTAAAGATACCTAACTCATAAGGTTGTTAGAATTAAACAAGTCATTACTTGTAAAGCATTTAGAGCAGTGCTTGGTAGCAGACCAGAGGAAGGGTCTTCTGGCCAGGAGATTAAGATTGGTGAGTTTTTTCTTTATCCTATAGAAGAGGTACCAATAGGACCTATTGAGCTTAAAGGCACACCTATAATGAAATTCAAAGTGCAGGTCTCCCAAAAGGTACCTGGAGGGAGTGTGGTGGTGCATACCTGTAATTCCACCTACTGGAGAGGTCGAAGCAGGAAGATCAAAGTTCAAGGCCAGCCTAGGCAAACATTGAGACCTTTATTTATAAATAAATAAATGAATAGCGAAGCAAATGAACAGTATTTTTGGGAAAAAAAATTTTTTTGAAGCAGGGTCCTATATAGCTCTGGCTGGCCTTGAACTCATTAGTTAGCCCAGGGTGGCCTTGAACTCTCAGTGATCCTCTTGCCTCAGCCTCTCAAGTGCTGGGATCACAGGCTTCGTGTAATACACAATTTAAAAAGTGATTGTAGTTAGAGAAGGGTCACAGTGCTAAAGCTCAGCGATGTATTTTCCTTCCTTCCCAAGAGCTGGTCACTTGCTAGCTAAGTAGAACTGCAGGCTTTGCCCTCCCTGCTCCCAGGAGGCACCCTGGGTCAGAGGCGCTGCTCAAGGACCAGCTCTTGGCTTGCTCTTCCCTTTCTCCTAGAGCGGGCTTGGGTGCCTGTGTTCCCCCAGAGGTGCTCTGGAGGCCTCACAAGGGACTGGTCCGCCGGGGATACAGCCAGCTCAGCACTTGGATAATTCTCAAGCTGACGGATGCGCTGGCAACAGCTCTCCCCTGTTGGCACGTGTCTGACTGGGCACAGCTTCCTGGATCCTCATACTCAGAGCCACCCTGTCTTGTCTCATAACTCTCGCTACTGGCGGAAAGCAACAAAACAGTTGCCCAGAAGCCAAATGTTTTGTGTGACTTGCAGAATTATTTTTAAAAATTGTATTACTTCTCAGCACATTTGTGTCTGTAATTATCAAAATCTGGGCGCCTGAGTTTTTAGAAGGAGATAGGAAGTTTAGCAGCACTGTACTGCATGTTCTTAGTGTTGTGAATTTGCGGGACCTGCAGAGATGATGCCTTGTGTTAGGAAGGTGAGGCAGATTGTCCAAAAACCCTGACACGGCTGGTGGGTGTGCCAGGACCCTGAAGGTGCTCTTTCTTCTCTTTGTGACCCTTCTCTAATTAATTTATAATCACTTTTTAATTCATGTATTACCTGAAGCCCTTGTTGACCCCTTCATCCTGCTTCCCTGCCTGCATTTATTCCCGTCAGCCTTGGGGACCGCAGCTTTTCCTTCTCTGTGTCAGAGCTTTTGGGTATCTGGAGACCAGGGGCCCAGTGAAGGGGAAGAGCGAGCAGTTGTGCCCCAGCAGCCGGAGGCAGAAGCAGAGGTCCGGCTACGGCTCCCACGTCACTTGACAACATCCCACTGCAAACAGTGACCAGGGCCCTGCGCTGGGGGTGCTGGGGCTGGAAACCCCGAACCAGAGGCCTAAAATAAGTGGTTATTGTGTCGCTGTGCTGTGGATTATCGGTGACCTTTACGCTCTCTGAGAAGATTCATTAAGGATTTGTATCTAATTTTCCTGTCATTAGCAGTTCACTTTTCCTATCTTAGATCTTTGAGAGAGTTAGTGAGAATTATATGGAAGAACTTTATGAATTTTTAGTGATGCATAATATAATTTCTTTTCATATTAAACTTTCAAATATATATCTGAAGTACTTGTCAAGTTTAAAAATTTGAGCTAAATTTTAATAATTTCTACTGTGTTTTTTCTTACACATGAGAGCAAATACTATGATCAGTTGACTCATATACTGGTACATTGTAGCGTTTTTGCTATATTAGTAACAGTGAAAACACCTTTTTCAACAAGACAGTAATGTGAAATAGTACGTAGTTCTTACAACACTAGGTGGCCTCACAATCATAATTATTTTTTACAAGGAAGTGCATATTAAGGTTCTTTAAAAGTTTTTAGCAGGATAAAAGTTACAGTGGGCAAATAAAATAGAGAAATGAATGAGCAAAGTGAAGATAAAACAAGTCAAACATTTGTGCTATACTGTACTGTTAAGAGTCTTGTGGGCCGGGGATGTAGCCCAGTGGCACAAGCGCCTGCCTAGCAAGCGCAAGGTCCCAAGTTCGATTCCCAGTACCAAAAAAAACTTCTCAGAATAATTACTCCTTAGAAAGAGAAATAAATTTGTGTCCTTAATTAGAAAAGGCCCTACTCTTTATTTATTTACTTTTGAGACAAGGTCACGCTGTGTAGTTCAGCATGAACTACTATGTAGCCAAGGCTAGGCTGGAACTTGTGGCAATCTCCTGTCCCAGCTTCCGGAGTGCTGAGATCAGAGGCAGGTACCACCATGCCCAGCCCCTTGATTTTTATTTTTGAACTGGTCTGGTCCAAACTGGCTTTGAACTTGCAGTGCTTCTGCCTCAGCCTCCTAAATACCTGGAATTAAAGGTGCGTGTAACACGTCAGCACCAAAGGCATTTCTGTGTGCTTTTTTTTTTTTTTCTGCTAGTGATAAGCCTGAGGTCTGACATATGCTAACATGTGTTCTATTGTTAAATTACACTCCCAGCCCTTCGGTGTACTTTTTGAGAATTGAGAATTACTGTGTGCTTACATATGCTACTCCTCAGCATTTTTGTCGTCTCCTGACGACTTTCTTAGCCATGTAGCTAATATCTTTGCTGCCTCTTCTGCCTATCATGTGGCTTCTGTTGAAATGTCCTTAAGAGATTATATTTCAGCAATGCTTTTTTCTGTCGTATTGTTAAACAGAATTGGTAATGGACTCTATCAAGAATAATTATCTATCCTTTTATCTATCTGTCTATCTGTCTATCTATCTACCTATCTATCTTATCTGTCTGTCTGGTTTTTTGAGCCAGGGTCTCGCTATTCAGTTCAGGCTGGCCTCAAACTCCTGTCTCCGCCTCCCAAGTGCTGCGAGGCTGTGCACCACCACACCCAACTGTTAATAATAATGGTCTAAGACTGAGCCAAAGAGATGGTGGTGACTGTTGTGTGTTAGGCTGTAAATATGACTCTCTGGGGTTAATACAGCTCTGTAGGGAGATGTACATTTCACTTGTATTGACTCAGCTATTTTACAATGGTATGTGGCAGATTAACTTGGACAGACTGATAGTAGTGCAAATGACTTTTGTCCATGGAGATTCAAGACAATTTTAACAGAAATATAAATGATCTCCACATTGATTTCTGCTCCCTAGAGAAAAAGATAATCCCAAACATTACGTCTTTTTGCAGGGTTTCTCATCCTTGGGGACTGTTAACATTTGGGCCAGGTGATTCTTTGTATTTGGTGGTGGGGTGGTTGTCCCATGTGGTGTAGGGTTCAGTTGTGACCCCAATCTCCACCCACTAGATGCCCCTGGAAACTTAGTGAAAGCTGCTTCTGTGTCTGCTCATGTTTGCTCTTTGTATTGTTTCTGAATGGCTGTGATTACTTCACTAGTGTCTCTGTCAGAACCTGGAGGACTAATGGTACAGTGGTCCCTTTCTTTAACACTCGTTCTGGTTTCTTTGAGGTCTGTCTTCCCTTAGATTGTAGAGAACATTGATGGAAGGTTGTGTGGCGCTCGGTGTGCAAATCTAGTATCAGGGACCCAGGAGGGTTTTTCTCTTTCCACATTTGGGCGTCACTTTGCTGGAGTCCTTACCTGGAGGGCCTAATTCCCAGCAATGCAAAGAAATGTGACGCATCTGAACTCAAGGGAGCTCTGATGATTTAAGAGATTTTAATGACTAGGAAGTTGTTCTGTTACAACATTTAAGCTTTTTCTGGAAATTACGAGCTATAAAAATTGAAAGGCTTCCTACCATTTCATTCATCACAGCTTCCTGATCTTACAGGAAAGGCAGACAAGAGAGTGTTCGCTTTTTCATTCCATATTTCCCTTCTGTAGTTTTTAAGTATCAGTCATAGCTGACCCTTGGCTCTCATTCTACTTTGCATTCCAAGTTTTAAGTTAATGACCAACCCAAAAAAACTGAGGCAGGGTAAAGTGTTTTAAGGGGCTTATGCAACTATTTTGATTTTTCTCACTTAGCAAAGCAGAAATCTTTCCACTTGCTGTGTTCCAAACAGTCTAGTTCTTGCTGCTGGTGGGTGACGAACATTTAAAAACATGTCTGATTGCTATTCCAGTCACGTTGTATGAAAGAGCCTAAATGTATTTAAACAAATCCTCTAGCTAGAAGGGCCTCCCTGCCAAGGAGACCTCAGAAACTATTCTGCTTCTTAGGAAAAGTTTCCTAGAAGTTTTCCTTCTTAGGAAAAGTCAATGTAATTGATCTCCAGCTATCTTTTCCTTTCTTTTTCTTCCTTCCTTCCTTTCTCTCTTTTGAAAAGAAAAATTGCTAACTTAAGCTCATTTAAATGATAGCATTCAAATATCGAATGTTTGTTCTTTGTTCTTAACCTGCTGAGCTAAAGCAGCATTTCTACCTGTACCACCAGTGGTACTGCGTTCCCGCAGCTTGGACCTGCTGGGTGTAGGAATTATTTTTATTTGTCCCTAGACTCCCTATTTTAAATCTTAAATGTTCACTTATTGCAGAATCTTTGTACAAGTTGGAAAATAAGATCACTGTCCCAGCGTGCAGTCTGCTCTGGGCCGTGGAACACTCCCGGGTGCAGTCTTTCCATCCCTCTTTCACAGCCTCTCCAAGTTCAGAGTCATCTGTGTGTGATCTCCGTGTTTTCTCTGGGCTTCATGTTAATGTATCAATTCCAACCGCTATGTACCATCAACACTGGACTACACTGTTGTCTCCAGCCTGGACCTTGGCAGTTACAGTAACTTCTTACGGGGGCCCCTGATTTTCACCATTCCTCCTGCAGCCTGTTTCCATCAGCACCAGAACCAGACTTAACAAATGTCAGTCTGATCAAGCCAGCCCTGTTCAAACCCCCTCTAGCTCCTGTCACCTTCGGAGAGAGGGCAGGCCTCCCTGGTCTGCCTACGGCGTCCAGCGTATAGCTGGACCTCGTCCGCCTGTCCAGGACCATTGCCCTGGCCCATCTTCCTGCCACTGGGCCCTGTGCAGTCACAGGGCTGCCCGGAGCCTGTGTCCACCCCTCTGGATGATATCAGAAAGCTGCCTCACCTCGCCTGCCTCACAGGGTGACTGAGAGTCTTGGAAGTGTTCACTTGTTTGGTGTTTCTGATTGCCTTGCTGTTCTCTCTGAGCCAGTTTTGTGTTGTGAAATTATGTCCTAGCTTTTATTTGGGTTCGGGCAGGTTTGAATCCTTGTAGAGATCTGACAGACACTGACTTCCTGCTTCTTGTCCTGTTTGTGTCTTAGCTCCAAAAGTGGTGTGTGTTGATATAACGGGAAGGGAGCGGGAGAAGGAGAGGGAGGTAGGAGCTCGGCTTGCCCAGGCCCTGCCCCAGCCTCCAGGACCATGTCTGATTGTCCTTCAGGGGCACCGCAAAGGCTGGAGCTGCTGGAAAGTGAGAACTGCGCCACTCCAGTATTTCCTGTTCTCTTACTAAATCTTTTGAGGTCTGTTGTGTAACATGCTAATTTAAAGTGTGGAGAACGGGGCTGGGAGTGACACAGAACGAGGGAAGAGGCGCTTGTGAATGTTCATGTTTACTTGTAAGTCAGTGTGGTTGCGATGATCAAGATAAAGAAAGTAAGTGACAAAACTGGCTGCCAGCAGAGACAAGTCCTGTTCACATCCCAGGATATACCATGACTAGGCAAGGCTGAGGTATTTTTTGGTTTGGTTTGGTTCGGTAAGGTTGGGGTTTTTTGGTTGTTTTTTGTTGTTGTTGTTTTTGTTTTTGTTTTGAGACAGGGTTTCACTATATATAGTTCAGGCTGGTTTTGAACTCCCTATGTAGCCCAGGCTTAACCTCAAACTAAAGTAATCCTCATGCCTCTGCTAGCTATTTTGAATATTTAATTATATTTAATTATAATGTACTTTAATAATTTCCTTCATTTCCCACCACACTAAGAAGTTACATGTTGATAAATTGATTAACTTAACTTCATAAGAGGTTGGTTATATTCTCTTTAACCTTGGGTTGTTTTTGTAAGGAACATTGTTTTGTAATTTAGAAGGGATTCGCTGATTTAGTATTCAGCCTTACGTGAACACCTGTGGTCATCGTACTAGGGTGGGTTGAGCAAAAGGTGTGAATGTGGGTTCGTCCCTGCAGAAGTTTTTTATGACAGCACCCAAAGAATGAAAATACGGCCCGGCATAGTGGTGCACACCTGTATTCCCAGCACTCGGAAGGCTGAGGCAAGAGGATCACTGTGAGTTCAAGGCTACCCTGGACTACATAGTGAGTTCAAGTTTGGCCTGAACTATATATAGCAAAATCCTGTCTTGAAAAAAAAAATGTGAATACTGAAAAAGATGAGGACCAGCACCTTCTAGAAGTACTGTCCAGGTTTTCATTTATTCACTGCATGGTTTTGAATACCACCAACCAATTTATTTCACTGGAGTGCTGGGGATTGTACCCAGGGCCTGGTGCAGACTAGGCAGGTGCTCTGCCACTGAGCTACATCCACAGCCCAACTGTTGCACTATAAATTGACTCCCTGCATCCATGGCCCACACAGTATCAGCAGAGAAAAGAGGCCTAAAAAATTGATGGGAAGGTTGTAACATGCATTATGCCAGTTATTATCAATTCAGAGAAGGTGTGTTTAATTTGAAAGAGAGGTCTAGTAACTCCTATCGCTCAGTTATGCTTGGGTCATGGTGTGTGATGCTGCCTTTCCTTTTTTCTCTAGGCAAATAAGGCAGAGACTGAAGGATCAAGTGGCTCAGATAAAAGAGCAAGTGCCTGGCTTTGTGCCTTGCCTGGCGATTTTACAGGTATGGTGATAGTGTGTTTCTGTCAACGCCCTCCTTCCTCAGTCTCGCAATGCCAGTTTGCGCATTCAGGCAATAAGCATGTCTGTCCTTTTTTTCTGCTTTTGTGAAGCCTCATACCTTTTCAGTTTGCTTTGTCAGCTGCCCGCTTCCCCTCTATTCCAGATACCGGTTTGCCCTGGTTTCCTGCTGTTGTCTGGTTTGTCTGTGCATGGCCTAAGCCCTTCCCTTTCAACCTTTGGTCTTTGTGGGACCCTTTATATAAAAAATTAGGACATTAGGAGCCTTTCTTATATGGACTTTGATATTAATATTTATTGTATTAGAAATTGTCTTACTTCTCTCATTGCTGAGACAAAATACCCAACACAGAAGTTAAGGGATGAAAGGTTTATTTAGCTCACAGTTTGTAGCGGATTCAGTCCATAATGGGCTGGCTCCAAGTCAGGGTGGCTTGGCAGAATGGTATTGCAGAGAACAGTTCGTGGAGACCACAAGGTAACAAAAGCACCAAGGGACCTTAACAACATCTTTCTGCCCCTTTTATCCAGGCTTCTTAGGGTGGGTAGCACTTACAGCCTAATCCTCATGCCCTGGAGTCTAGCATTGCATGAATCAGTTCCAGCATCACTTACTCTAGATCCAGCCACGTCTGAAAAGGCCCACCCATGACCACATGAGCTGTAACAGAAATGAAAACCCAAGTTTAAAAAACTATTTGTTTAAAAAATGCCAGTAGGAAGCTCATTATAGTATGTTAACAAGCATAAGATATTTATGGAAAAGAACTTTTTCATAATAAAGTTTAGTAAGAGAGCTGTCATTTCAGGTGCTGTATACAACTTTGCACCACCTGGCATGAGGGAAGAGCTGGATTCCTCCTTACTGCCACATTCATTCTCCTCAGAAAATTGGGCCTCATGCAGTTATGTAGTTGACAGAAGGGAAGAATTTTTTAATAGTCATCCCAGATCATTGTAGAGCTTTTTCTTTGGTACTGCATCAGGACTGAAAAAGTAGCTGCAAAGGTTTAGTTGCAATATAGAATCTGCAACTCCGTTAGTGAACTGTCATACTCTGTTACATCTCTTCATACTTTGTTGTATCAGATTATTACAGTTGAAATGGATATTTACCCATGAGTGGTTTTGTTACATTCTTCATTTCTCATTTGGAAAACAATGATTCCCTGAATTATGCAGATCTTCCGTATGTTAATACATTTTGTTATACACTATAAAAAACCACAGCTGTTAATATTACCAAGGAGCTTATCAGAAAAATCTTGAAAAGCTGTCAAGCTCATAGAGGTGGATAAGAAGTTCTAATATTTGCTTGAAAATTTGACATTTTGTTTGTTTGGTGCTGAGGGTTGAACTTAGGGCCTTACACCTGCCACGCACCTGCTCTACCACTGAGTTACACCTCCAGCCTAGACATTTTTTCATTGGCAGCAATACAGCTAGTTATTTTCCTTGTTCAAGTGCCAGGCTCATTTGATTCATTTTTTGAAACTATTTGCCAAATAATCAAGCTTGAAAAGATAGTATTCCATAGAAAAATACATTTGATTAAGCTGGCAGGGCAAAAAAAACCACTAAGTATATTTCCAAGCAACAGCCACCCAGTACCCCTGGGCAGCAGGGGTGCTCTGCACTCATGGAGATTACTGAAAGGACCTGTACCCACGTGGTGAGGACTAATAAGGTCAGCCATTCATACGGTTCCATCATAAACCAGGCATGGTCGTGCACACTTGTAATTCTAGCACTCGGGAATCTGAGGCAGGAGGATCACCGTGAGTTTGAGGCCAGCCTGGGCTGCATAGTGAGTTCAAAGCCAGCCTGAACTGCATAGCGAGACTCTGCCTTTCAAAAACAAAACAGATTTACCAGAAGATGGCTGAGTGGTCAGCAGCAGCAGCAAAAGAGCCACTCGGAGATTCGGTGTCCGACACTGGAATATAGCAACATGATGAAGAGAAGAGGGGGAAGTGGGCCCTTGGGACCCAGGAAGGGTCTGAAGTGAGAACCAAAGCCCAGGGGGAGTACCAAGAGAGAGACCTCAACGCAGAAGAAGGAGGGGCAGGGGGCGCTTTCTCCCTGAGCCCCCACTCCCTGAATGGGAGGGGCAGCTCAAACCTGCAGACACATGGTAACTACTGGTGACCCCGGGGGCCTTCACAGAGAAACGCACCAGTGGGGCAGAGCAGTGCAGTTAGTGTACTGCCAAGGCTGGAGAGTTATTTGGGTTCAGACACACCGCCCCCTGCCGCATCTTGGAGAGGGGCCAGTTGAGCTCTGAACTCAACAGCTGTGATTCCGTCTAGTGCCTCCCAGTGATCAGGTCAGGCTGCCGGGTTAAATCAGCAGGAGTTCAGGGAGCTCAGTTCAAGCCAGTGGAGGTGCACAGACTTTCGGGCTGAACAAATCAGGTTCCAGGCTCACAGCCAGAAACCACCCTGAACTTCAGTGGAGCTAAAGGTGCAGGCCTGCTGAAAGTATCCACTATCCTGGCATAAAGCTGCTGCCAGCTTTCTGGTATTAATCAGCTCAGATCTGGAGCTGTCTGCCCACATGGTCTACCAGTGACAGCAGAGACACATCTTGAAGTGGAGGGGTTTTTTTTACCCCTCCTTCTTACTCTTTTTACCCCCTTTTTTTGTTTATTGGTTTGGCATGTAGGTTTTTTCTTGATTATTTTTATCGTTTTTATGTAAGTGTGAACATGGTTTCTAGGAGTTTTTGTTGTTGTTTTGTTCTTGTTTTTACTTCTTTCTTTTCTTTCCCTCCTGTCTTCACCAGTTTCCCAAAGGTGGTGTGTTCTTCTTTTGTCCTCCTTTGTTTCTAACCTCCTATTCCTCTCCTTTCTGTATTTTTTCCTCTAACCCCTTCTAAATTTTCTCCCCTGAGGGTAAAATCACCATACTGAGGGCTTATTTACTGCATACAGTTTTCTGTCTCATTTTAGATTATGTTATATAACCACAAATCCACTTCTCACAGTTAAAGGTGGCAAATTAATAGTTACCACAGTTTCTCGTTTTTTAGGCCATGTTTGATGCTGTTATAGCTGATTGTACCACTTTAGCAGAGGTGCCGTAATTGTTCCAACCAGTTGTTCTTCCTGGTATATTAAGACTGAGATTCCCTAAGGGTAACAGAACATACTGTGGGCCAGGGCCAGAGAACCAGGGCTGGGCCAAGCAGGCAGCAACTTCTTGTACCCAGTAAATTGAAGAAGTAGGATCTTGCAACAGACTCAAAACCCAAAAGCCAGCTATACCTGGAAGACAACTCTGAGAAGTAGTTATTCAGTGAGGGTTCCAAATACTAGCAATAAAGCTACTCACCATAGGCAATTTGTAAGCATCAACCCAGGAATTAAACTGAAAAAGAAAAGAAAAGGAAAAGAAAAAGAAAATGAAAGAGACTTAAACAAGATGCAACACCAGACTTCCAGCTCACCAAAGGCAAATCCTGGGGGCAATGAGGTAGAATAATCCAAAAGCATCCACCGGAGCTCTCTGAAGTGGTGACAGTGGAAGCAACAAAGCAGATGAATGAGACTCTAGAAAAACAATCTGAAATGATTTCTCAGGTAATTACACATATAGTGACTATAATGAAAGGCATGCATAGTTAATCTATAGCAGATACAAACTTTTAAAAAGGAGTTTATGGTGGAAACAATGTATATCCAACATAGAGAAGAAATGGAATCCATGTGAAATCCACAGAACAGATGCAAACAAATATTCAGGTGATTAAAAATTCCATTGAAAGTCTATGCAGCAGAATGAGCCAATGTGAGGACAGAATTTCAGATATAGAAGACAAGATTGCAATTTGAAGTCATGAAAAAAATATTTCTTAAAAATAGCAAGAGACCATGATCAATCAATCCAGCAGTTGCTAGAAGATGCAAAGAGAAATAACATGAGACTGATTAAATCCATGAACAAGCAGGGGATAGCACAAATGACATAAAAAAAAACCTGTTCTCTGATGTTATGGCCGAAAACTTCCCAAGAAAGGAAAATAAACTTTAGCATGCAAATAAATGAGGCATATAGAAATCCATTTAGCCACGATTTTTAAAAAATTACACCAAAGCATATAATAGTCAAGATTTTAGAAATTCAAAACAATATTAAAAGCTTTTAAAGCAGCAAATTCCCTATGAAGGAAAACCCATTAGGATCACAGCAAACTTTCTCAACACAAACCCTCAAGTCAAGGAGAGCTTGGAGTGAAATATTTCAAACCTTAAAGTAAAACAAACTCTAACCCAGGTTGATGTATCCCACAAAACTAGCTTTCAAAATTGATGGAGAAATAAGATACTTCCATGACAAAGAACACCTGAAGGAACTCCTGAACACCAAATCAGCACTAAAGAATGTTCTGAAGGACATTCTAGAGAGAGATAACAAGGACTACAACTCCATGAACCCCAACAGAATGAATCCACCAGGCAAGGCGAACAGTTACACAGAGGGGGAAAAAAGGAGCCAACAAGTAAATAACATGGACGTGACAAGTCAGTACATACCAGTTATGAACATTAATGTTAGTGGTCTCAATTCACCAATCAAAAGAAGTAGGCTGGCAGAGTGGTTCAAAAAGCAAGACCCGGGGGCTGGGGATATAGCTCAGTGGAATAAGTGCTTGCCTAGCAAGCGCAGGGTCCTGAGTTCAATCCCCAGTACCGCAAAAAAAAAAAAAAAAAAAAAAAAAAAAAAAAA